>PVLD010001240.1:0-45790 GCA_004027595.1 Dinomys branickii | reverse complement strand
AAAGATATCAATATGCAAAGCAGCAACTATTGGTGGTGTTTTTGTTGTTGTTGTTAATGTTGTTGTTTGCCTGTTTTTTTTTTTTGTCTTTGGATTTTTGGTTTTTGTGTTTTTTCTGTTGTTGAGAGGATTAATTGTCTGACTAATTTTGCATGTCTGTATATGGGTTCATATATTTACACTTCGAAGATATCAATGGATAAAGCAATAACCACTGTTGAGGTCATGTCACCTTGTCTATAGATTAGTTGCGATTGTACTATTTTTTATGCTAATTGGTGTCTGTTTGTTAATATGTTTTTGTACTTTTATTTAAAAAAAAAAAAAAGAGAAAACCAGTGACTGAGTGAGACTTTCATATTAGAATGGGCTGAAGGGTTGCTGCAATAATGGCCCTCAGTGGGGCATACATTTTCCTACATCCACGTTTCTAGTAGTGCCTCTGACTTTAGACCTGAACACACAACTTGTTTTGGCCAATGGGTAATGGCAAACGTGAGAGTAGCACAGATTCACATACTTACATTTTCGGGGGTGCCATCACCTATCACTCTTTGGAAACCATTACTTCATGTGAAGAAGCCCAGGTCAGTTCATGCCAGCTGAGGCCCCTTGGACCATCTGTCTTCCTAATTGCCAGATATTCAAGTGAGGCCTCTGTGGATTGCCACCAATGGCTGAGTCTCAGAATAAGCTTAGAGCTCAGCTAAGCTGGCCCAGAAAAGAACTACCTAACTGACCTACACAATCACAGCTAGTAATACATGGTTATTTTTTATGTTCCTAAGTTTTGGGCTGATTTGTTAGGCAGTACTACTGGGCCATATTTTGTGATATAGTTGATGCATATGAATGAAAACCATAGACAGCAACATATGCAGTGCGCAGGAGGGCAACGCTAGGTTTACCTATGTGGTCTGATAGCTCTTAAATCATTATAAAAGTGAAACCATCTAAATTTTGTCATTTTTAGAAGTCATTGAAGTTTTCATATAATAGCAACTTTTGATATAGAATTTGGTTATTTATTGGGAGGTACTCAGGGGAGAGAGGACATGAGCAGGATCTCCCGGGAAGATACTGTGTGGCCAATACAGACCTAAATCTTGAAGCTATTGAATCAGAGCCCCAAGTATGTGTCCATGAGGCTGAACTCATTCCGTTATTCAACCTTGATTTGGAAACCAAATATCTATCACTTAACGCTTTTGCATATCACTTAACGTTTGTATGAAATTATTCATTTCATTGTTGGGTACATTAGAAACCCAGAGCTAATCTGCTCTTCCGGGCAGTGGCTAATATCTGTATCACAAGCATGGACAGGTGGGGTGGAGGTGTGCACTGGGTACCAGATATGGCTTTCAGTAAGGAGCCTTACGTACGGAAACTCAGCTACATGTGCAGTGACACAGATAGGACAGAGCCATGCTGTTAATTCTATGATTAAGCCAGTTAATTTTTTTGTTCAATCTGACCAATCTCCTGAGAGGTACTAGCACACATCACTGCTGTTGTCCTTACAGTTTCTTTTCTACTCTAAGTTCAAGTAGGTGACAAGACACAAACAACCCTTGCCAGGTTCAAGGAACATAGTCCAGCTTTGCCCATGTGGCAGGGTATAAGTTAGGAGCAGGAATAAGGACTTCAAAAATAAAAAAAACTCTGAAAATTCACAGTGCATGCATAGGCACACACACACACACACACACACACACACACACACACAGATTCACATACAGTTTTATTTTTCCTGAAACAATAAAACAAATACAAATAAATGAGATACATTTCTCTACATATAAGTTATGTTAGCTCTAGAATCTCATATGCCATTGGCATCTGTGGGCCATTAACACTTGGGTAAATTTATGGGTAGCTTATGCTTTAATATCCTCTGTGAAAGAGAGTGTTGTGTAGATTATTTTTAAGTATTCAAAATGCTCATGAACATATATAAGGTGAGAACTGAATGTTACTATGCACAAGACATGTGCGCAGCTTTTTATAAGAAAGAAAGAAGGGATTAGTTGACAACAGCATGAACAGGCTTTCTTTAGAGTCTAATGGCAGAATAAGTAAAACGTAGACCATGCCTGTCAGCTGTGCTCTCTTCAGCACTTGACCCTAGGGAGAGTGCTTTCTGAATTTTAGAATAAAAGGACCTGCTTTAGAGTGGCCACACTTTTGGGCCTACAGTAAATTATACTTTCAGATCTATTGACTGGGAGGTCTTACAGTGATAAATACTGCTAGTGCACTCAGTAAAGAATTTACATTTAAAAATTTATCACATTTGTCTATTGAAGGTGATATTATTATGTCTCAGGCAGTCCTGGGAGCTTTGCTGTTGGCCTGGGTATCTCTAGTTGGACCACTGACTTCAGGCTGGGATTGAGAGGCGGATGAAGACTCAGGTCACCAGAACCACAAGTGTCTCAACACTTTAAACCCATTCCATGGCCATCATTTATTGTGGTTGTTTTTGATGCATCAGCCCATCTTTCCATTCACTGACAGCCAGGCCCAGTGCCAGGAGCTTTCATTAACATACCCACTGATCCTCTCTGAAGGCAGCATCTGACTCGGTCTACTGCTCAGCCTCCCTGCTGCCCAGAGCTCCATCAGGATGAGACTCTGTGACAGTAGCCACGAACAGTGAACTGAAATGGTTGCAGACCACGTGTCTCTATTGCCAGTGAACAATGACATTATATACCCCGAGCTAGAGTCTGGCTGAGTGTATTCTTAATGGCTCTCTGTCCTCTGTGAGATTGAACTGATGTGAAGAACACTAGACTCCTGCCTCTGAGAATCAATAGAAATCCTTTCTAATGCAGCTCATGGCACTAGGAAAGCCCTAGACTGCTCTTTAGAGCCAAGCACCCCATATTTCATGAAGAATAAGAAGAACTAACATGCAGATAAGTGCTTTCTATGTGTGTATTATTGTAGTGAGTCTGTTCCATCTATTATCTCATGTAATCATCACAACAAGCATGTAAGTGCTTATATTATTTCAATACCTGTCTTACATAAGGAAATTGAGGCATAGAGAGGTCATGGATGCAAGGATATGTAGCCACACAAACCCAGAACTCCACACTGCATAATATTATCTATAAGTGCTACTGGAATGAAACAGCAGTATTTTTATATAAAACCCACTAACCCACTTAATTGCTAAGGTTGCACAGAACATGGAAAAAAATTCTGCATGACTTACTTCTCTGAGCCTATCAGTAACAGTCCACTTAATGATACTAATGTTATTAAGTCTTCGCCTTGTGCAGTACAAAACTCCAGGATGGCCATCAATAGCGGCACACAGAGGGACAGTGCAATCTAGGTCCTCCAAAACTTATTCTTGCAGAAAAGTCTCATGTTTGTCAGTGAACACAAAGACAGTTGCATAAACTTGAGCAATGCCATCAAAGTACTGGGCCCACTTCCTGGTAAGTTCATTTTCTAGCTGGGAGAATGCTAAGTTCTGCCTTAGGCAGCACAAAGCTTAACTTGGAGATTGCCCACCCAGACTGACACCGTGTTTGGATTCAGCTAAGGAAGCCTCGACCAGTTGAGAGGTTTAGTGCCATGTGTATTTACTCCTTCAGGGCAGGACGTCAGCTGTGCACTTCCTCACACTGCCCTGTGTTTTGAAGGAAGCCCGGAGGTGGTTGTGGTCTGAATCGCTCGTCTTCTGTCCTGATTGATCATCACTCTAGGGGCACCTTTTGGATGTCTATTTCATTGCAAATACTCCCTGGGTAAAACAATTATTGAGTCAATAAATAATTACCTGTGAAATTAATAACTCAAATAGAACAGACTTGGAAGCATAAACAATGCCAAAAAGAGGGAAAGCAGTCTATTTTGCACAATCCCCACAGCTGTGTATAGGAAGTGGGTCGGGTGTTCAGGGAAGATGCACAGGCATGTGTGGCAAATGGGTGCACGGAAGTAACTATCTACAAAGTGCTTTCTAACCATCTACTGAGGCAATAATAAGTTTGTAGGAGAAACACATCAATAACCCTTAGATAGCCCTTATTTTTGTGGCAGGTTTGTGGCAGCCCTACCGGAGGTAAGCCTGGTGGGCTTTTGAAGAGAGAGAGAGTAGGGAGAGGGAGTGATAGATATGTTCTCCACCTTTTCATTTGTACATGTCTTTTTGAACACATAGCAGTCTTGCCTTTTCTATCATTTATTCAAAACAAGTTTGGACATCTACCAAATTAGTGGATTTTCTCTTCTACAAAAGATTCAGGTCCCACAATTGATTTAAGCAGGAAGGGGCTTCACATGTACGCATGTTCAAGAGGCTACCAAGGTAGGCCTTATATATGGTTGGACTGAGACCAGCTTAGAAAACAATGAAATGTGGTAGGGACTGGGGCAAACCAGTAGCACACGCTCTGTCCAGAGGAGCACAGTTGCTCAGATCGAGCTAATTATTGTTAAGCAAAAGAACCCTAATTTTTGTATGATATTTTCCAATCTTTTAATGTCAGTAAGTAGTGAACTAGTTTTTAGAACACCGTAAAGACCAAATAATATTGTGGGATTTACTTGTTAGGCAGCCTGCCAGTCTGTAACATTTGTAGGATTTTATTTAATGTGATAATTTGCTCAAGTTTTCGAGTGACACTGGTCTTCTTTATCTGCCATTTCTAGGTCACTTTCCTGAGACAGGCAAAAACTTCCAATGGTTCATTTACTCCCATGGGGAGTACTTTCTGTATCCATACCAGAGGTCAGCTAAAAATTGACATGACAAGCAGGACGTAAATTACCCAAGGATGGCTAACTGGCTCATCGTTGTAACGCTAAACTTTGATCACCTAAGTGTTGCTATAACTTGCTTAGTTTTATATTTTTCTTATTCCACTTAAAACATAATGCTATTTGAGGCGTTATACCTTCTGACAAACTGCAATATTTTCTGAATGCAGCTAAGTTCAAGAAGAAATATGAATAGACACCAAATACATGATGGAGTATTTAAACTATATGGTCACCACAAATTCAAGGAATCAGATTTCTCTTTGATTGAATTATTTATTTCACTGCAATGAGTATAGCATTTAAGAACTAAAATAACACTGCTATTTTTAAAAATATAAAATAATAATCCACACATGTATAAAGTGTACAGCAGGTGCTTTTGTGTTTCCATAGCTCTAAAGAAATAATGCCATAAAATATACAATCCTGTAATCCATTAGAGGAATCTCTCATGTTCTGATGCCAACCAGGAGTCCTGAGTTCAATATCAAATCATGTTTGACTCTCAGGGAAGACTCATCCGTTAAATAAGGATTTCCTTGCAGGCTTATAAGGAGACCAGAGTCTCTGATGCAGAACCTTGACACTTATAGGGAGACTGGGGATATTTGAAGAGGAAATTTAGGCTCAGATTTTATGGTTAACGTCTCTTGCTTCTTTACATGTTGGCTTGAGGCCTCCTACCTTTCCCCTCTCAAGTATTTGGAGAAAGTTCCTATCATTTTAGTGAGCCTCTGAAGTCAATCAGTTCATTTTTGTCCAAACCCACTTACTAATGGAAGCCTTCCTTTAGTCTTAAGCTCCTGGCATAAAATATGAAAAACAAAACTAGTTTCTTTGGTAAATGATTTCTTCTCCATCTCCCTCCTGAAATAATCTCAGTTTATTAATCAGCTGACTAGGAGAGGATATCACAGAGAATATTTGTTTTAGAGCTCAAGAAAGATCTTGTAGGTAGTGTTTCCTACCCCCACCTCTTTACTACTAACCTTTTACGTCTTCAATGTATCTTTGGTGCCTGAAACCACATGGAGCCTTTCCCATGATATTTAGGATCTTTAAGAAGATACGGGTGAGGATTTTCAAGGTTCTAGTGATTTTTTTTTTTATGAGAAGTGGGAGAAGTTGGTAAATGCGTCCTTATTTCAGGTCAGAGACACAGAGGTTATGAAAGGTTGTATGTTCTGAGCTACTAGGGGCGTGGTGACCCAGAATGGGCCCTGAGGAAAGAGGGAAGGAGCCCTGTTGCCTTCCCATCTGAACTTCGGGGTTCTCTCCACAGCCGGATGGGGCAGATCTTCCTTCCCATCCAGGGATTCAGTGGATGATTTGGTTCTAAAAGAGCTATGAGTTTCCATTAGTTATTTATGGGCTGCTTAGAGAAAGTTTTCTTCCTGATACTTTTGTTATAGGAATTCACATTATACAGAACATAACCAAAACATGACTTACTTCAATTATTTCTTCTAGCTAAGGGTATAACATTAGAAATCATTGGCAGATGGAGTTCTTGCCATTTCGTCAGGATAATTTCTGTAAACTGTTTGGGATTGACAGCTTGAAGAAGACCCCACTAGCTGCCTCTTCTATTGTCCTTGAGGGGTACAGGTTGGTGGGCTTTACTTCTTTCAGAAAAAATAGTATATTTCTTAAAAATCATAACAAAATTCTTTAAGGGGAGCTGTACTGATAGAAAAGACCTAAGAAGTGATATTTTCTGGTTTTGCACTCTTTCTGCTGGACAGTGATTCTTGGAAATGTGATACCAGATCCCAATGAAAGGAAAAGGAACTAGAATAATGTTGTTTCTTGAATAGTGATGCTAACCTTGGCAGGAGGTAACAAGGAGTTTAGAAATTACTAGAAGAAAACATTCAAGTGTATTTTGCGCCTATTTTGGACATTCCATGTCACAGAGAAGACATCTTGAACTGGTCGATGATGCCCTCCAGTCATACTCTTGTTCAGACATACTGCATCTGTGCTGCTGATAGACTTTACTCCTAAAGGAAAAGCTTTTCCTATAGTGTGGATCTTGAATGTCCTTCAGGGGCCCATAGCTTGTATGTTTGGTCTGTGAAAGTTTTGGGAGGTGTGACCTTGTGGGAGAAGCTGAAGTCACTGTGCTCCTGTGAGGAAAACGTGGGCCTCTGGTCCCTTCCTCTTTTCCCTTTTGCTTCCTGGACATGAGATGAGCAGTTTGGGCCCCCATGCAGCCCCACCCCACCATCAGCATCTATATCAGAGGTGCAAAGCAGTGGGTCGGCTTTACCTTGGTTTCAAAATCTCTACGACTGTGAGCCAAAATAAATCTTTTCTCTTTATAAGTTAATTATCTCAGGTATTTTGTTACAATTACGGAAAGTGGATTAATAGAGCTTTTAAGGCTATTCTGGACTGCTTTCCCAGGCTCAATGTTCTGTAGCCAATTAAGGTTTGGCAAAGGAAACTCTGGCCCTTGACAGAAGAGAGTCAAAGCTGATTGGTACGAATCAAAATCAAACCCAATATTTTCAATTTCTTGAAGTTGGGGCTTTATAGATTACTCTCTGCCATTGCTAGCAGTGTGACATTATGGAAAACAAAGTCAATAAAAACACTTCTCAAGTTCAGCACTGCAGTTTGCATTCTTAAGCAAATAAGGTTTCTTATTCAGAAGTGCTACTTACCATCAATATTTTATACTTGTGTCAACTCAACTCGAGCACTGAATGTTATAACTTTTAATAAAACCATGAAAATCTTGAGTGTAGTGGTTCATGCCTGTAATGCCAGCACTCTGGGAGGCTGTGGCAGCAGGATCTTTAAATAGAGACCAGACTGGGCATTTTAATGAGACCCTATCTCAAAATATAAAATAAAAAAGGGGTGTGGATGTGCCTCAGTGAAAGGGCTTGGGTGACATAAAAGTAAAGCAAAGCAAAGCAAAAAACAACAACCCATGAGAAAAGGAGTGAACCACAGCTCAGAATTCATTTTGGTCCTACTGGGACTCAGGGCAGGGGAAGCCTTTGGGAATTTAGCCTATTTAAAACATTTAAAGACACTGCCAACAACTAAAAGAAACAAAAGAAAAAGTTAAAAGTGAAAGCAAACTCTGCAATGTGTGAAATATTATTATGACACAAGTAAATAGTTAAATAGTACATTTGCTATGGTTTTCCCAGTATTTAATATCTACCTACTTTTAAGTTCAGTGCCCATAGGTCTGACTTGCTGAGAGACCTATGAAATGGGAAATTTTTTTGAAAGACTAAAATGTTTAACCAAAAATTAAATGTTTGAGGAAGTGGAAATGTCAATTACACTGTTTCATTCATTATATGACTGAACTATCATGTGGTATCTAATAAGTTTGTGCAATTAAGAGAATAATTAATTAAAAATAAAAGTGACACCATATCCTCCTGAAAAAGTCCAAAACATTATTTACTAAAAGTAAACTATTTATTATTTGTAACTATGTATTAATCTGGATGAGAAAATAATGGAGTAAACATTAGAAAATCACAAAAAGTTAAGAATTGATGGCCAACTAAAAGCACTCATGTGTATCTAACAACTCCAATACATAAAGGATTGTGGGGAAGAGGTACCCATCCAATGCCACATATAAAATGAAGTTAGTGAGTGCTTTCTTCACATGGAGATAACTGCTGACCAGTGAACTGAAGCAGGCAGGACAGATGGAAGGGAAAGGGTGGGGATGTACTGAGACACACCAACCGGCAGAGGACCTGATAATCAGAACTCATGCTGAATTAGGTGGCCTTCATAGGAATGGTAGAATCCCCATGATGATCCAACCAGAAGAGACTTTATATGAAAATAGCGCAGAGAAGACTAAGGACTGGTAGCCGTTTAACAAAGTCTATGGAATATGGTATTGATGCTTTACTTAAAAGAGTCTACTAATTGAAGTAAGCTTTTAAAAGAAAAAAAAAGATTTTTTATTCTAAAGAGAATAATAAAAAAAGAACAGCAAAATAACAACACAGACAAAAACAAAATGAAGCAAAACAATAAAAATGATACAGGGTTGCAGAACAAAATGATAGGAATTAACAGTGGTTGTTATATTACATACTGTTATCTTCAACAAAGTTGCTCCAATTAGCACGTGTGAGAACGCAAGGTTGATCAAACCATTCAAGAGAGTAAAAAACAACAGAAGAAGCATTAGAAATGATACAGAGTTTCACTAGGCAAGACGATAGGAGTAACACTATATTGTCTCCCCAGTGTAAGAATTTGAAAGAGTAAATCAAACCCAAAGTGTACAATAGATATTATGAAAGGGAAAGAAATTGCTCAGAGGAAGGAACAACTTGGATGAGTGAAAGGAGAAAAAGAAAGAAAGAAAGGAAACAGTATTTATGTATAGAGAAGGATAGCTGGGATAATGACTGCTGAGGTCTAATGGTTTATTGAAAGGAAGAGTTAATGCCTAATTTTTTTTCTTTTTGACCAATTTTGCATGGTTATATCTGGTAATCTGAACAACTGATTCAAAGACAACAATATGCAATATAACAACCTCTGGTAAATTCCTACCATCTTGTCTAAGGTTTTTTGTCATAATTTTAAGAATTGCTATGATAAAACACTTATATCTCATAGTGGTCATAACAGGCTTCCCAGGGTCCTTCATGCCCTGGACTTGAACACACCTTACTGAATTAGTGTGATGAAATCATGTTCTCCAAAAATAAGTCCAACCTCAACTTTCATCATACTGCATATAAATAATTATCGTTCTCTTTCTCTCACAGACCACATCGACCAAGAACAACCTGTACTTCTTGCATTCCTAGTGCCTCTGCTTTATCTTACGATCTTGGAGGTGACTAGAAACAAGACTATTTAGAATGAAGATGTCTCTAGGCTGACCACCTCCCGGCCTAAGATTTAAATAGTACAAAGAAAAGCAGGGAATATAATGAAAAATATCCCGGGAAGCAGAGTGGTTAGTCCCAATTGTATCTTTATCACTTTCTAGGTAGCAACCATAAGCAAGACCCTTACTTCCTCAGGCTGTCAACTTCCTCATCTGTACAGTGGGAGGGTGGGTAGGGATTAATGTCTTGTCTGGCTAGGCTGGATAGTATTTTGAGGTTCAAATACTGTCCTTTAGAATTTTTTTGAGTTGAAGCATGGGGTGCCAGAAAGCCATCCTCAAGGATGGTTGTAATATTCTTTTTACTTGGAGAACTACAATTAACAGAGAGAATTACTTCTTGGTGCTATAATTAATTAATCACCTACCATGTGCCAGGCACTTTCTTCATATTTTCACTCAGTTCTCACAGCAAATCTACAGTGTTGTCAGCTCCATTTGACAGGATTGGACAAGGATCTGAAAGCTAAATGACTGGGAAGTAGGAGAGCTGGGGCAAACTCAGTGTTATTTGGTTTCTGTGTTTCTGCCTAACTTAACTTTATACCTAGATCAGGTTCTCCTTCTAACAACTTGATCTGAAGAAGCATTTTACTCTTGGTTCCGAAGGTGTATAACATTTTCCTCACAACAGAATATCTACAGTACACAATTTCTTTTAAACAGAAATATACACATGGCTTTTTCTATTGACTAATACTCTCTATTTGAAGAATCATGTCTTTTGATGCTTCATACTGCTACCAAGAACAAAGTTAGAGTGAGGTAAAGCAAATGAAACCAAGTAGATGCTTAAAAGTAGACTAATGATCATCTGACATGTAAGCTCTTGACTATAATTTAAGGTAGTAATAATTTAAAAGACAAAGAAAAGATACCAGGTTCGCTTTTAAAAGGAACTCTACTGCAGAACCATTTTGACATTAGTGAAGAAACTAAATCCAGTTTGTAGATCTAATCGTACAGAAAGAAACTGAAGAACACAGAAAGACGGAAACAAGCAAAATTCAATTGCTTTAGCGCATGAGGAGATACACAATATAGTTTTTATCGGGCAAATATTTTCATCTTTAGCACTCCATTTAGACAGACTGTGGAGAGACACATACACATGGCATTTCTCATAACCTGCATACACCCCAAACCTTTAACCACTAGCAATGGAGGCAGTGGGGTGTGGTGTAGAGGAGCAACGATTCTGCGTCTGGATTACTGGGACACAAACGCTGACTCTTCTTGTTCAGGCTCATGTGTGATCATAGATAAACTATTAAGCATGAGTGCCTCGGTCTCCTCATAGTTTCATTATAAGCACGGAGTCAACATGTATGGTGTAGCACTCGCTAGTATACAGCATATAGGACACCCTCGTTAAGTGTTAGCTACTATCATCACATAACAATATTCTTAACAAAAGGCTTTTGGAGCCCTCCCAGCACACAACTAACAAAGGCTTTCAAAATGGCATTTTCTTAGCCCACCAGTCACTTCTGTGGGAAGATTCAAAAACTACACACTGATTAAAAAATTTCAATCTAAAATAAAGCTACACAGACTGAGGAATAAGTTTCCGAAAATGAAATCCAGAGGTTTCCTTCCTCATTTAAAAAAATGTTTGTATTAACATCATGGTAACAGAGACAAGGACAATTCCAGTTTCTCCCTCCTACTGAGCTCTCTTTTGTCCACTGTGAAATCTCGAATTCCCTTCAAGTCTGTTTCCCCCTAAGCCTAGTTAATAGTGTGGTCTGCCACCACTGCCCTTATCCCCACTTCTGTGATGTTTAGCTACTTCAAGGCAGGCCACAGAATGGCAGGCACACAACTGGGGATTCCTGCAAGGCTCGCCAAGTAAATGGTGATTAGCTGCTACAGACAGGAGCCAGGACCCACGGAGATGGTCCCAGACAATGGGGCCTAATGTGCGTCCACAAAATGTTTCATGTTGAGAACATAACCTCTTCTGAGTTACAACCAAAAGTCTCAAGGTAATTGCATTTTACTGGAATCAAATCTAACAAGTATTTCATAATTAAAGATCACGCTGGCTTTCTTTACTATCACCTGCAACTTAATCATGTACTTGAAGCCTCCCACAAATAGTGAGGCTGTTTAATATTTATTGAACATCCTCAATTACCTTTACATTTCATTACTCTGGAAACACTCTTTTGGTTTGGCTTCTAGGGGCCTTGAGGAAGACCATTATTTTATTAATAATGGAGGCAGAAAAACCTTGTGTGATAATAGCAATCATGCCAGGTACACTTCACATGACTTTGTGAAAGGGTTTCACATGCATTATCTGACTTGATTCTCACAAAACTCTGTATTAGAGTTGCCCTTCCTACTCTGTGGAGTAGAGTATTCCCTGTGCCACTCTAGCAAAGCTGCCCCTTTCTGACATTTAATCAATGCAAGATTTTAAGAGGCAAATCCCTAATTTATGCAAAAGAAACTGCAACTGTTTTCTGCCAACCGTGTCATGAGTTGTGGCAATCAAATCTTCAACGACTGGTCCTTTTGAAACAAGCTATTTTTACCCTATTTGAATGTCCAGGTATGTACCATTGTTTCAGAGGATTACAGTAGTAAATAAAAGTTGTTGTAGTTTGACTATCCTTTGTCTGGGAATTTCTGGGGCCCAGAAATGTTTTGGATTTTAGGGTTTTTGAATTTGGAATATTTGCCTCTCTACGATGAGATGCACTGTGCATGGGGACCCAAGCGTGAACACAAACTTCATTTATATTTCACACTTAGCTTGTACACATAGCCAGAAAGTAATTTTATACAGCACTTTTGGTGTGCCGGCATTCTGACATGTCTCATGAGGTCAATGTGGAATTTTCCACTAGAGACATCATGGCGCCATTCAGAAAGCATTAGATTTTGGCAGATTTTGGATTTCAGATTTCAAGGTGAGGGACGCACAACCTATATCACTAAAGAAAGTTTCCAGGCAACCTGTAACACCGCAGGCTTTGTTGCTAAGCACACAGATTCAAATCCTTCTGGCTCCATCATTTAGTGTACACTTTGGGAAACTTTTGGAAAGCTTTTTGGTTTCTCTGGTGAGGAGAATGGTACCACCAAGTTGCATCGAAGAAACACTTTGAATGAAAAGAGAAAGGCAGCGTGGTGACAGCTGTCCAGGCTCCCTTTGTCTCCAGTCTGCCTGCTACATGCACATTTACCTGCACAACTCCCGAGTCACGCCTAACGCTCAGGCTCCATTTTCTTGGTTGGGAAGTGAGAGAATTAATAGCTATTTACAGGGTGATCATGCAGAATAAACAACGTGATTCTTTTAGACCGAGGCGCAACAACCATGGTCCTGTACTTGTTGTTCGGAGAGAGGCACATACTACCTACGGGTGTCAGTATGGACAGTTGAGTCAACTGTACTCATCTTGCACAGGGCTCAATCAGGTTTGCAAGGTTTGGCACCACCCTGAGAGCGGTTTTGTTTTCCTATAGGCTTTTGCATCTGTGTTCCCCCTGAGCAAATGTTCCCTTGCCTCTGGCCAGTACCAAGTTTCAGGCTTACATAAGGGCAGTGTGGTTGGCCCAGGTGGCACGAAGGGCCCTCTTCTTGTTGATGGTGCTCCTTCCTGGCTATTCCTCTCTGTTCTTTCTCTTTGTTTATGACTCCAGAAATCGCTAGAACTTCAAGATTTCTTCTTTCTCATCAATGTCAAAATCACATCACCGATGGCCTGCATTCTCAACTGTGTGGCTAGCTCCAGGCTTTCCTGTGGTGTTTTCAAGTGCTGTGTTTATTTGGTAAATGTACGTATCAGGCACAGGAGATGCAGGGAGGCTGATACTTTTCCCTAGTTTCAATTCTGCAAGGCTTATGTGCTTTAAATATCCTGGTTGCACTATAATGTGGGGGATGCTAACTGCGCAAAGACACACACATAGGCACATTCTCACCAGCTTCCATCCTTCCTTTGTTCCCTTTTCGGAGCTCTCTGATGTTACACTGTCATGCAGTTAGTGTGTGTAGCATATTCAAATAAAGAAAGTGGTATTAAAGAAAACCATCTATGGGCTAAAAGAAGATAATTTGAAGACAAACACTGAAAGAAAACAATTTGAAGTACCAAAACAATATAACACGTTGGAATACTGGTATGTACAGCTTTTGTCTTATAAACTTACCCTCTAAACTAAGATGATACTTTATGGATTGGCTGATACTGTGTTTACAGAGGATCCTGCAACTAATTCAGTGTTTGCCGATTGGGTAGCAGGGAGGAGAACAGATGAATCAGAGCTGTCCTTGCTCTGTTTGGAAGGAGGTGAGGGTATTCTGATGAGTCTGCCAGACGATCAGGAAAGAAACAATTGTGAGGGACCAATCAAAGCCATGGAAATCTAGAATGGACATCACCTTCATCTTGCTGGGGTGGTGTGGGCATCATAATGTGTCCTCTGTTGCTTTAAAATGCTGCTCAGATAATGGCCTGGCCTCCCACACATTCTGAGAGGGTGCCTCTAGCTTTACTGAAACCCTATCCTGACCACAGACCTTATTTCCCCTCACAGCTTTGATACCCTGTCCAGCCAACTTACTCTCCAGAGACACAGTTGCTCTTTCTTTCGATGTGTGCCACAGTGGTTTCAGAACGTGCTTCGAGAGCACCTGAGGACAGAAATCCCTCTGCCTGCCCCACTGCCTCTCTCCTCACGACCTCACATGAGTGAAGTTCTTTAAATCTATGGAAACAATCTGGTGCCTGGCTCTTTGAAAAGCAACCAAAAAGAGTTGGAAAATCAGACTGCAACTAGGTGGTTTTAGGCCAAGCGCTTAGTCCATGGGAATTTTTGAAGTAGTGTAAGTCACTAGCAAGCCAGTGCTAACTGAATTTGATTTTTGGTCGCCAGTGTCGCAGTCACAGAGAGTACACCCACCGAATCTCAATGCTGTTTGCTATGATCCTTAGGCCCAGTTTTTCTGACCGCAAAAGTTCAGCGTTTGGTCAGAGCTTGTCACACCAAATTCAGCAATGGAGATGTGCTTCCCAGATTTCTATAGAATAAATTCTAGCACTGAAGTCACCCACAGCGCAGAGCCAACCCTGAATGGGAAAATCCACTTGAATGAGTGACAGGCCCAAGTGGCCGGTGGGCCCCTTGCCAGTGTCTGACATACAACCCACCCTAACAGTGACAATGGTGCTGGATGTCTTTACAAGATGCACCAGTTAATTCAATGCCCCAAATGCCGCCATGTAGTACTTTGTTTAAAAACATGGAGACCAGCAGAGTTAAGATGAGGAAAAAGCATGTTTCAAAATTTGCCAGTCTTTACAGTAACTGAAATACAAACAGAACCTTTTACGCTTTTGCGTCAAGTTACATGCCTTCCAAGTTGGGGAGATGGGGTGCTTGACCAAGATAGTTTAATGCAAAAGATATGAGAGCTTTATGATCTGCAATTAAAGACTTGGCAGGGTAAAAGTTACCCTCTCAAGCTCAGCTACAATTTGCTAATTTTTGGACAGCCACTCGCTCGGTGAGAAATTTCCTCACATTCTGACCCTTTGTGCCATGCACATGCAAGGATCATTGGGAATATATTTCACGAAGTAGCACTGGGGCTCGTTTTAACTTACATTGTCATGTTACACCTGGATGAGGAAAGGTAGGAAGTAATTAAGTAAAACCTACTGAGGAAAAAGGGAATTTCAGCTGAATTTAGCTAATTAGTCCCAAGACTGGCCCCAAGTGTAGAAGGGAAAAATATTCCAAAGGGTTTTTTCCTTACTGGGTTTAATTTAGCTCTGGGCAATGGCAGTGCCATTCTGCCAGCTGTATCTCATTACCCTCAAGAGCACCCTTTCTTCCTCCTGTGACCCGCACTTAAAAGGTGATACTATCACCTCATCAATTGCCAATGCCACCAGTTCAATAGCTGGCTATCACAGTGGGGCATCTTTCTCAATGACAGGTAATGGCTGGTCTTGACTCTCTCCAAAAATAACCTGCTCGGCGGCACAGGTTCATTCCCAGATTCCCCGTCGTCTGAGTTCAGGTGAAGGACTTTATCCCTGTGTTGTCTTTGGGGTATGTGCATAGTCAAATAAAGATTGCATTTCCTGTGACTTTGATATTGTGACGTCACTAACTATAACATTTCCATTAATACTGGGGCCTAGCAATCCCATTGTCTTTTAAGACCAGTGACATTTGCCTATGTAAATGTTATCTGTGCTTCCCACCCCGTGGAATTTAGGGTCTGAGTTTTAAAGAGAGAGAGAAAGGGAACTCTTCCCCTTAGTGCTGCACGGTACAATAGGGGTTCCTCTAGGGAGCTCGCTTTCACTAAACCCTAGCAAAAGTCGCAAACTGGCATCTCAGGTGGTGATGTGCTAGAGTTTAGAATTCTTTCCCAGATAGGGAAAGGAAAGTCCCTAGAGGGCTCTGTGTTATGCAGGGTAATGTAAGGTGGAAACCAGGCAAGCGCTCCAGGCAGCAAGGAGAGGTGTAGAGGCGGGTACTCGTCGGGAACGGGCACCCAAGGGTCCACCACTATTTCAGTGAGGCAGAGGGCTCAGTAAGCATTTGCTACACAGGTGCTGGAAAGCCTGCCGGGCACACTTGCCTTTCCTCCAGCAGGTCGGCGCTCCGCTGATGCAGCCTCCTCCCACTTTATCAACTGCAGGAGCATGACGTCGTAGGGGTGCCAGTCACCACAGCAGCCACCAGCACTGCCCAGAACAGGTATTTGGGGAGCTGAGGCATGAGGGTCAGTTTGGGCAACTTAGCAAGACCTTGTCTCAAAATGAAAAATAAAAAGGGCTGGGATTTACAACTCTGTGGGAGCGTACCCCTGGGGTTGATCTCCAGTGTCGCAAAAACAAAACGAAACAAAGCAGAACAACAACAAAACCCCCTAGAACTTTCCTTTAAGAAATTAAGTGTTAAAAATAAATGGGTTCATGGTTTTTCTATTATGAATCAAAAGGGAATTTTGACAAAACATTTCTTAATTTTGGGTATTACGTGCCCTCTGGCACGATAATATTTGACTACAATATCATTGGTAATGGAAGCAGGGGTATAGCTCAATGATATGGTGCTTGCCTAGCATGTGTGAGGTGCTGGGTTCCAACCTCAGCCCAACAAGCTGAACAAAAGCGAAACAACAACAAACACTTTAAGCAAAATAAAAGATACACATTTAGTTTTAAAAATGCTTTTAACAGTGGTAACATTTTCAAGTAAAACTGTGAGTCAGTGAATGGAGAATTGTATCCTCTTTTGAAGAGAACAGTTCCTCCCAAAATCTAATAATTAAATTTACCAGGCTTTTAAAATGGAAAAGAATTAATAGGCCATCTGTTCTGTCTCAACTTCCCAGGATCAATATGTTCGTTACGTATTTCAAACGTACTAGTAAAAAAATTAACCGACTAGAAAAAAATAAAACGGGAAGAAGCAAGTAGTGCAGTAAAATATACTGCTCCTGAGTGAGTACTCTTTGCACAGAGAATTATCATTTCCCATGTCAGCACACAATAGTCTAAAGGAAGTCTAGAATCTGAGGTACGAATAATTAGTTATAGCAGTGGGGAAATGTTTTGTTTAAAATTTAATGTAGACAACATCTATTTAAAAATCTTTTTTTTTGCCGACAGTGATTTAACCACGTCTTAGGAAACGCTCTGTTGATACCAGCGTCAGCCACACGATGGCACCAGTAACTACAGTACTGACAGCGTTGTTCAAGAAACTACGGCATATATTTCTTATCAGCTAAATTATTTTCTATTCTCTTCATGCCTTTTCCTTCCATCTACCAAAATACTAAGTATTTATTTCTATTTCGTGAATTCCAAACTGTCGTATGATTCCTGGAATTTAAATACTGTGAAGTTTATTTCTGAAAAATCAGTAATCAAATTAAAAATGCTGTTTCCAAAAGATTCATTTATTTGTTAGCCTCCACCTACCTTGTATGAAAAATGCACCGGGAGAGTAACAATCAAAATATATGCACTGAAGACTATTTTTCAGACCCTATGATAAGTTGCAAGATATAGAAACATTCATTACATCCCCCACATGCATCCGGATATACGGGCTGTCATACACCCCAGTGCCAGTCAATGCCACTTCCTAGAATTCTTTTCTTGTGTGAAAGTTAGACAGAATAGACAACCCTGCCCCCTGAAATTGCGTGAGTCACGGTTAATGTCTGCGTTATATAATTACGTTTGGGCACACCACACGATTTATTAAAATCGCACTTCACCTCCCTTCAGGAAGGAAAGCCAGCCTTGTATAGCTCCAGTTCTTTCGCAGATGTATTCTGAACACACAAGGTTAAAAAATAAACATATTGTGATTGTAAGACCAACTTTTCCCCTTGAAATGGTTTATCATAATATTATGCTTAATTATGCAAATACGCTGGAGGCTTTTTTATGGGTGCAGCAGCCAAATTCAAATACATTAAAGATGACAAATACATATTCATTTACACACTCAGCACATATATGCCTGTATGCAGCATTCTATCAAGTTAACAAATAATGCCATCCAGTGATACAAATGCTGAGGAGTGAGAAGGGATGGAACAAAGCTTTCTGACAGATGCTTGCAAAGAAATTCCTTCCGTAGAATACCTTTAGAACCTAAGGCATTACATTTATTTTGTTGCTCATGCTATATGTCATTCTTTTAGGGGAAAAAGAATTTTAAAGATGAAAAGAGATTGCTATGATTTTATTATACTTAATAGCGACTGAGGGTCTCTATTGTTAGATACATATGCTATTCTTTTTAAAAGTGTGTGTGGGAGGGAGAAGAAAATGTAAAAAAAGACCCTGATCAAGTACTTTACTGAAATCTAAAATATCCAATAAAAATTTCAGCTGTTTCCAAATATTTGAAAATACAGCTGTCGAGAAAATACAGCTAAATGTACAGGCAAAGAAAGAGAAATTTGCATTGCTCTTGTTGCTACAGAGTCATATTTGTAAAAAATGCAGTATATACTTTTCTATTTATAATTTCCTTTAAAATTATTTTAAACAAAAATATCAAAATTTCAGAATATTTGAGCACAATTTTGGGCTCATCAGCTTGTTTCCATGATAAGTAAAGACTTAGAAAACAGCACGGTGCACCTGTAAGGCCGGTGTCTGCACCTGGTCTTTCCACTTGCTATTTCAATGCAAAACTTCAAACTTGTGAACTAGTCTTGTCTCCATATGTCAGAAAGTAAAATGAAATTTTTTTATGTGTGATAAACTATCTCAAATTAGTCTCACTTTGTAAATGTCATAATAATGGACTTCTTTGCAAAACATAGCATTGCTATTTTTAATAAACTTTCCTGTGGCTACACTCTAATATATGTACTTTAATTTTATGCATTCTTGATGTGTTTGAATGCAGCCTATTTAACAGCATATTTTACAAAAGCATTTCACATATCTAAAAAATTTTAAAAAGTGAATATAAGATTTATTAGATAAAACTTAAGGCAAGTTTGCCATTGAATTAATTAATAAAATCCTAAGATTAGACCTATATAATGACAATAATTTCAGTTCATTATGGCCTATTAAATTTTTTCTACTTGTGTATTGTGACAGAAGTAGATTGATAGATGCTTTACTTATACAACTGCAGCTCAATGGCTTAAATTCATCCTAACAACAATGTGTCCAGCTAAAAAAACACTGAAGTACCTTGCTGGGGTAAATCTCTTGTGTTCTTAGATGAGGAGTTTTATAATGGGGACGTTTCTGAGAGGTTGTGATTTGCAATACTTGGTAAAATGTGAAGATATTCATAGGTGTAGAATTGGGACACTATAAATATCTCAAGAAAATTGCAAATATTTCAGTATACATTTGCACTTATAAATGTAATTTTAGATTAAAATTTTAAGTGTTCACTGCACTCTAAGTGATAATGTTAATTAACTCACTCTAATAACTTAAAGATAACTTTCCAATTCATTTTCTTTAGAAGAGAAGTTGTTGCTATTCTCACAACCATATATATTTTGCTAATTTTCATCAGTTTTAGTGACCTCTGTATTCTTGCTGCAATGACCTAAAAATTACAACGATTTTGTTAGGTTCCTAGCTTCAGAAAATTTACGTAAATACACGCTTCAGCCCCAAATGGAAATACTTTCCCCCTGAATTAAGTTTTTTTTGGGGGAGTGCTGTCCAGTGCTGAATTTTATTTTATTTTGCTTTGTTCGTCAGAACTACAGGCTTTAAACATATGAAAGGTGCTATAAAAATTCAACTACCTGGACTATATTTGAATTACTGAGAAAAGGGAGAACTGGGAAAGCTGTGTTAGATTAGTAAACAGGAGAATTTACCCATTTATTTTACAGATTTATGGTTAAGCAACACATAGGCTCCTGAGTTGCTAAAACCTTGGGTTGTAAAATAAAATGATACGAGGCTTAAAAGCTCAACGACAAATTTTCTGGCAGTTCCTGACACTTGTTCTGTAATTGATCAAAATATATTTTCTTTCATGGTGCTTCCATTCCAGAGGTAGCACAGGTAATTGTGATGCATTCGAATGAAAGCAGGAAAGGAGATGCTGCTTAAGAGTTGTGAAAGTAAGGCTGCTGAGGCTTTATCTTTCACAAGTGGGAGTGTTTTTCTTACAACAGGCAGCGAAGTTTCAGAATAAGAGGTTATTATGTTGCTAAATTAATATGATTTGCATCATTGCTTTGGGAAAGACGATACCCATGAAAACATGGTTTCTGTAGAGAACCTCATTGCTATCCCTTCCCCCACCTGTCTTGCTCAATTCCTGAGAAGGGGCTTTGGGGAAGTCTGTTTCCCCTCTTTATCATTCACTTCCTGTTCCGAATTCCTCACCCTCTTCTGACCTTGGTTCTATGATCTTAGTAACGAAGACGGGAAAAGTAAAAACACAGTTTTGTCATTCAGCCAGGTTGATGCTATTTCATAAGAGCGGTCGGAAGAATAACACTGTTATCAAATAACATCAACCTGGCTGAATGACTGAAATTCTCATGACTGCTTGTTTTAGTGTGGGTATTAAACCTGCATGTTACTGACTTTTACCAACCAACTTAGGAAAAGGAAATTGCACAAAAGGTGACTATTTGGGAAAAGTGTATGAAAGAGGAGGAGGGGAGAGGAAGGGGACGTAAAATTACGGAGCTGTGTTACAGGCATGCACTGACGCCCACAGTGAATGTAACCATTACGTGCTAATAAAGGTAAAGGTAAAAATAAAATAAAAATAAAAATAAAAGTGAAAAACCTCACAAACCCCCAAATAACAAAAAGTAATCACTGCAGAATGTAAAACTATCAATAGTCACATACAGAAGATAATAAAGCTGATATTAACATAAAATAGAAAATGCCATAAATAGGTTCTCAAAGCATAAGAAGAAATGTACATGTATTATACGAAGTGTACATGTAACCACGAAGTCAGGCTATTTTGAAATTCTAATTTTAAAAGTTTAGATTTCAAAAAGCTGAACAAACTGAAGAGCTGTGACAGCATTTGATGAAAGGCGTTCATGGAGACATACTTCAGTTAATGGATTTGTCTGATCTTGGACTTTATCCTTTCCTTACTCATCCTTTCATCCTTAGAGGTGAGAGGGCTTGGTGAGGACGGAAGAGAGGGACCAGGATCACCATCTCCTTCAACAGATAACAAAAGCATAGATGACCGAGGTATTTTTCACTTCTACTTTGTCCAGGCATGAGGACAAGACTGCGACGCATGAGATGATTTTACATAACCTTTCTAACAGGGAATTTCAGGATGGAGATCATCTGAACATCTTGTTCCAAGAGTGCTTGTCATTAATCAGGGCAGTTTCATTTGAGTGAGGCAATTCTAATATTCATGTAAAAGACAAGAAGAGGGTGGCAACTTCTGCCTAAGAGTAGATGATAAAACTACAGCTCTCCCTGGACGAGTGTCCAGAGAATGATCATATATAATCAAAAAAGGACTTTGTTCTTTACCAACACATGCAGAAAAGCTCAAGAAACTGTTTAAAATGCTTCAAGGGAAGGTATGTTTTAATATGCTAAGACAAGTTTCTTCATTCTACCTTTTGAGTAAATGTAAAGATGTTCTATAAACTTAGGTTTTTGGAGGCTACATGTCTGTTCAACTGCAGAGGGTCTTTAAAAATAAAATCACATTCATTGATGAGACATAGATTCTTAATGAAACCTCTGATGCTAACAGCAGCCTTCTAAAGTGAAAGCTGACAGTGAGCAGCGACGAAAATTATCCTTTATGTGATTTTATTCAACATACTGATTTTGATGTGGCTCTGTCTCAGAAATTAATTTGTTTACCTGAAATCACTAGATGTTAAGCCAAAGAAGGAATAGTTGAAATCAACTCATTGGTTTTCCTTAAGCAATGACCAAAGGGCAATTCTACTGATACAAATTTGTGAATAAAGGACTGTGCATGCAGAGTTCTTTCTGGGTAAGTATATTGCTGTGACTTTACCAGGGAGGAGTGTCTTCAGCTAATAGTTACGCTGACATCTGATATTCACATATTTAGGTCCTGAGTGCCAGGTTCAAGTAACACAAAATAAACCAAACCACTAAAAGAGATTTAACACAATAGGAAATTTAAAGAGATGCTTGTTTTCTTTATCTGCCAAGAGCCCATTACAGGGAAGACAACTTCTTTGTGATGGTCACCACTGTTCCGAGATGGTGGTGAACCGGTCAGTCTGTGCTGAGGATCTGGACACAGAAAAGTTGCTCTTCCCGTTTGCTGTCACGTTCTCAGTGTCCCCACCTTAAGCCTCAGCTTCGGGCCTCTTCACATCTTTAAGGAAAAGATGCGAGTCCTGATTTCCTATTAAATCTCAACATGTCAATGCTTCCCATTAAAAGAGAAATGACAACTTCTCAGCTTGAAGTTCTTTGGATTCTTAGTGGACGCTATAATTTTTAAAATGAGACATATGAATGCCACATTTACATTCATTCTGCCTATCTTTCACCATTTCTCCGTGTTTACTATTGAAAGAACCAGAATCATGCAGAGTGAGGAGTGCAGAGACTCAAGGTAGCAAGAAAAATAGAGACGCCTACAGAGAGAGGGAGAGAGACAGACAGACAGACAGACAGTGAGACAGAGACAGGCAAAGAATGAGGAGCCAAAACAGTCTAGCTGTTTTCTATGAAATAGACTTCCCTGGGAAGTAGTACGTCACTGTTGTGTATGCCAGAAAGGTGCACGTAAAAATGATTTTCTTGGAAAGCAATTCTCTTAAAGGGGCACGGGTATTCTTACTGGGAACATGAGGCGTGAACACACCTCACTGTGCTCTTGTTCAACAAATTTGGTCAACATATTGTGAATGTCATAGTTCTACACACCTATTACATAGCATGATACGAACCTTTGTAAGTGCACCATGAAGGAGTGGAAGAGGTGTTAGGATGCTGTTTTTCTTGAGATCAAGTACATGCCCTGGGGCGATATGGCCAAAGGGGGTGCCACTAGCCATTGAGTCGTGGTTTCTGATTCACAGTTTACTAGAATGCTTTTTATTTTATTGTGCAGAACATTGTACACATTATGGGTCAGAGCTTGATGGTATGTGTTGGTTAGAAGGGGCAGAATGGGAAATGGGAATATCAAGTTGTGCAGCAGCCTACCAGAATCTTTCTCTGCTCTGTGTCTTGCTTGGGCCTTGGTGGGCTGCCATATATGAAGTACATCACTGCTCTCCCTTGGCTTCTGGCTTCTGGCTACATTCAGTCACTGGACAGCATCCACTCCTGCCTCTGCTGAGATCTGCAGGGCGCTGGCGGGGTCCGCATCACTCTCAGGCTTGCTTTCACGGCCTTCCCAACCTGCCTCTCTAAGGCCTAGTCCACAGTAGACTTGCCTGCGTTTTAACCTTTCCTCTGTTGCTAGTTCTGAATCTTCTAAGTCCCTGGCTCTTTTCTTTTGCCCTACCCATACCTTGTACCTAATCCCTTCATTGTGACACATCACTATCAAAGGTGTATATCAGAATAGAGATTCCTCAAAAACCTAAAAAGGGAAATTCCACTGGACAACTTACAGAATGGAAAAAATTTTGCCAGCTATTCCTCAGACAGGGGATTAATATCTGCAACGTAGAAAGAACTCAAAAACATTAAGCCCCTCAAATGAAAGACTCAATAAAAAATAGCCAACTGAAGTGAACAGATATTTCTCAGAAGAAGTAGAGATGGCCAATAAAACACTTGAAAAAATGTTTAACATTTCTGGCCCCTAGAGAAATGTAAATTAAAACAACACTGAGGTTCCGTCTTACTCCAGAAAGAGTGGCTATCATCGAGAAATCAAATCATAACAAATGCCAGTGAGGCTGCAGGGGATGAGCAACGCTTCAACATTGCTGGTGGGAGTGTAAACTAGTGCAACCATTTTAAAGAGAAGTAGAGAGATTCTTCAAAAATTAAAACAAAATTCCATTTGATCCAGCCATACCCCTTCTGGCTATCATCCTGGAAGTGTCAGACCCTATACTGAGGTGACATATGCACACTCATGTTTTGGCAGCACAGTTCGTAATAGCTAAACCTTGGAAGCAGCCTATACATACATCCATAGACAAATGGATGAAGAAAATGTAGTATTTATACACATGGAGTACTACTCTGCCATGAAGAAAGTTAAGCTTTAATCATTTGTAGGAAAATGGATGCCCCTTGGCACCATAATATTAATTGAAATAAATCAGACACAAGAGTTTAAATATCACATGGTTTCTATTATACAAGAAACCCAAAATATAAAGAAATTGAAGAGCAAAATAAAAGATAATAGGAAACATGGAGATAGATCTTTTTCAAAAGGGAAGGCGCTCAAGGGATGGAGGGAGAGGGAGGGAGGCCGACGGAGGGGCGAGGAAAGGATGAAGACGCGCTGTGACCCTTTTCCAATCCCTGTGAGGAAAGTCCTCAGCATGTACTAATAAAGATAAAAACGTATACCTCCAGTCTCACCCTGAGAAGGCCCTGGACAAACGCAAGCGGAGAGGCTTTCTATGAAGCCACTGCCCTTTACACTGTCAGATGTCAATTTCATAGAAGAAAAATACGAGAAAACATCCCAGATAAAAAGAGGCTAAAGACACATGCTAACTAAAGGCAGTGTGTGACGCCAAACCGGATTTCAGACAAGTCTTTTAAAAAGATCTTTCACCATAAATAAATAACAAGATAGATGAAATATAAATAAGGTCTGTGCAGCAGGTAATGCTTATTGTTAAATTTCTTGATTTTGATGATGCTACTGGGGCGCCCGGAAATATTTAAGGAAGTCAAGGGGCATCATATCTTCAGCTGACTCACAAGTGGAACAGAAAAGAATCTTACACACCCACAGCCAGCCAGAGGGGGAGGGGAGGGTGACAGAACACGGGAAACCAGTAGTGACCAAGTGCTAACAATTAGGAGATCTAGGTGAAGTGTGCATAGCACTTTGTACTATTCTTGCAAGTTTTCCATAATTCCAAAATGATTTCAAAATAAAAAATTATTTAAGGAGTATGCAAGGCTTCTAGCGGACTACGCTGCTTATTCTTCGTGAGGACCTTCACTGAACTCAATTCTAATTTCCATGCTTCCCGATGTCTGTTAAAAAATGATCTCATTCTTTGTTTTTGATCTCACACATGAATCCTTTTCTTGTTTCAGAGCCACTTGCGCCAGCACTGGGCCATGGTGCACGGAGAAGAGGAGAGGGGCACCTGGCACATCAGGCCCGGGAGGGGCCATCGGCAGCTGCGCGATCAGGATGTCTCCCAGAGAACCCAGACCCCTAACCCTGCCGTCAGATGGGATCCTCAGACACATGGGAGTTTCTAACTTCCTTCATATTCTTGGCATCAAATTCATCTCAGCAATGTGAAGGTATTACATATTTGATGACTTATTAAACCACACACACACTGAGAAGAGTGTGCAGTACATTATAAAATCTCTTACTTGAATTCCTGCTTCATGGATCTAACCTTGAAATACCAAGAGTAATATCTCATCATATCCACATAGGTACGATACAGGGTCATGTCTGTTACATAACAATGTACAGTAGGGTAGCAGACCTAAATATGCACACATTTAAGCTAGACTTTGTCCCATTGTCAAAGATAATAGAGTCGAGATTACTAGTGATTTGGAAGACCCTGCTGTGAGCAAAGAGTTAAGGTAAATATCATCAACAATATAGCTTATTATCAACCCACACCATTCTCTGATAGAAGGTGCAGGAAGGACATGGCATGGCTTTTCTGATATTCAGACCAAAGTGGACAGCATCAGTCTATTCATGAGGAAACATTAGCTAAGCCCAAAGAGCTGAGCGGTGTTTTACCTACTATCTGACTAGTACTCAATAAACTAGTAAATGCCTGTGAGGCAAGAAATATTGAAAACCATCATGGATTACAGAGGCAAGTCATCAACTCAATGTAGTGTGAAACTCTGGGTTGGATTCTGGATGAGAATAAACAATGCACTAAAGGAAAAACTAGTGAAATCTGACTAAGGTCAGTACTTTATTAGTAGTATTATACAGCAGCAGTGTTAACTTACTGGTTTTGGTCAAGGTGTTCTGGTTATGTAAATTATTAACATGGGGAAACTAGGTAAAAAGTGTATGTGAAAACTCTGTGCCAGGTTTGTACCTTTGTATAACTCTAAAAATTATTTTGAAATAAATAATAAAATAGTGCTAGCAACTAATTCTCCTTAATAAGCCTGTGAATTCCTAGCTTGAATGTCTCCAGTCTTGTGGAATAAGCCACAGCCTATTAAGCCCTAAAATATTATTTTATCCCAGATATAAACATTTAAAAATTTTAAACTCATATGCTATTTAGTTGATATTTACAGACACATATGGGAATGCAGTTGCATAAATTTATATTACTTACACAAAACAAGACATTTACTTTAAGTATCTTTCAAGGGAATGAGGTGCTCTGTTGACTATTTCCCCTGATATTTTAATCGTCTTCCTGATTAAAATTCAGAATAAGAACCAGTGAAACATACAACACAAGAAGAGAAAACTGATGAGAGCTTAAGTGGTCCGTTCCTCACATCTCTGTGAAGTCTCAGGGCAGGCAGCCCTCAAGGTTGGAGGCCCCTCCTCCCGCAGTCTGATTCTATCTTTCAGGTTGTTATTCCCATCCACGAGGAGCAGGTTGAAGAGCGCACAGGCATGAAAGGAAAGTTGAATTCACTGGAAGTGACACCATCTTTAATTTGCCTCAGGAGCTTAGAAGAAATAACAGCTCCCCTCTATCTTCTAGACTGAAAGCTAAGATTACTCATGCTGCATGTTGAGCCCTGCTCCTGAGGCCAAATGTACTTGTAAGTAGTGTCACAGTGAACAGCGTACTCCTCCATGGCTCTCAGAGGACTGTGTAAGAGAATCAGAGGCCCATGTGGTTGTAGGAGTGAAATGTTTATGTATTTTACTCTTAATGGTTAGTTGGGAAAACAATGATGAAGTTATAGATCAGTGAATTCTGTAATAATATTTTATCTACAAAGATATTTAGATTTATTATCATATAAGTTTATTTTATCTTATTAGATAAGTTACCAAAAATTTTATTATTCAATACATTTCAAAAGGGTGTCCAAGATATTTTGAAGCTGCTTGAAGATTTAACCCAACAGTATTTAACCTCTCTTTGCAAGGCTCTCCCATGTTTTTCCTAAAGCTAAAACTTGTGAGAATCTTTGTGCTTTCTTAAATCTATGAATAAGCAACCCTAATTATACTTTTTCCCTGGTATTTTAAGTTTAAACCCTTCGTTTAGAGTTGGAGGTGATTGGGGCATAGCAATTGTTAATTCATGGAGCCACAATGTCTTCGACACCCTCTGTGTTGGGTCACATTCTTGTATTGCTGTAGGATGTAAGGGACAAGGCCACAATGCGCTGCCGGCCTTCCCTCAGATTCTGAGTGCTTTCATTAAACCACACTCACAAGCACACAATAGATTAAAAATATCTTGCACTTGAAGATATGACCTGCAATTTGAACTTTATAGACTAGCCTATGAGGAAAACAGGCAAAGGATGCTTCCAATGATAAATTTTTACTCTTCAATAACATGTTGTATGAGGACCTTGAGCGTCCCTAATGTCACTACAGAACAGTGACGAATAGAAGCATAGAAATGGGGGAACTGTAGAAGAACACATATTCCAATTTTCTTACATTTCTCAAATACCTTTGCCTTAGTTGTTTGACACATGTGAATTTCAAGCAGAATTCATTTCCTATGACTATTCGATATTAATACATTCAAATGGCTTGCAATGTGGATGTATGACATTTACATGGAATTATTAGAACTTCCCTTAGAGTCTCCACTTAAAGACCTTGAGAGTCCTAATTCAGTCACTTTCTGTATGACCTTGAACAATGCCTTTGAAAAGAAGCAGGCCTTGGTTTACTCATAAACAAGGGAGGATAACAATATTACATCTCCTGTGTGGGAATGTTATGAATATTTCAATATTGCTATCAAGGTGCATTCATCTCTTTGGTAGAAGATGTCATAGAAAACCAGAATATTACTATGATTATCCCATCTAGCCCGGGTGAGCTGTAACACTCAAAGGTCCTGCCTTCATGCACGTAAATCCAGTCTGAAATATCTGGGTTTGTTTTTAAATTTCATCAAATTTCTAGCTCTATCAATAATGTGCAAAGTCAAAGGTGAAACTGTCACTATATTAAAAAGAAAGATCACACACAGAGATTTAAAAACAGGCAAAAAACCAAAAAAACAAAAACCCATGGAGGTTGAGGAGATTTCATGGGGCAGGGCTGGCAAAGTTGCCCAGTAATACCACACTGTGCAAGTCTTGTTTTCACAGTGTGGTGGGAGCACTTAGCCCTGAAGTGTCTGCATCCCATTAATTTCTGCACCTTGAAGTTCAGGAGACAATACATGGCCCCCTAATCTACCTCTTCCAGGGCATTAGAAGCTTGGGAGGCATTCTGGTGTATAAGGTAAATAAAAGTATTTGGTAAAAGGACACAAATGAGGTCTGAGATGAGGAGAAATTGCCTTGCATATATAAGGCCCTGGGTTTGGTCCCCAGGATGGCAAAAAACAGACAAAATCCCCAATAAAACAAATACAAAAGGAAATATGCTCTACAGAATTTCTGTGCCTTGGATTTTTCCAAATAGTAATTTCTTATATCCCACCCCATTGGCCCATGGTGGTTATCAAATCCTATACATTGAACAAAATATGGATAACAAATATGACATTTTCAGTTTGACAACTATGTTCTAATACAAGAGACTGAAGTCTTAATTAAATAGGTCAGTCACATTCTCTACAGAATTTTCTTTTCATAATCATTGCTAACAATGACCACTTACATGTATCTGTTTTTAATGAACTCTCTCTGAGGGAGATTTTTATTATATTAGCAGACAAGTGCTCAGATCCTTTCTGGAGCTAAAGTCCCAGGATAGCCGACAAATAACCAGTTCTAAGGCTTATGTAAAACTACATCACATAATTTGAAAATCTGCTCAGGAGAAGCACGGCGGGCAGAAAATCATCGCTCCCTCCTCTCTTTCTTCCCAGCACTAGGATCCTACTCTTGGGTTCTGTATCTGTCTCCCCCAGTACAATGGAAATCCTGAGAGTGAGATTTGCTCACCTACACACTCCATCCTAGGGTGTGTCATCAGCAAGTGCTACATGAGTGGATAAGTGAGGGAACATGGTGTAGGATAAAAAGGACTCTTCCGTTCAGTGGAGATATAGAGCTAGTTTGTGTGTTTGCTTCCTGTTGGTCATAGAAGGGCAAACAAGAGCTAAGGCAAACAGGTAGAGACAGAGGGAGACTCCAGTAAGTGACAGGCACATCTCAGAGAGACGTCAGCACCAGGACAGCGGTTTCTAGAGGAATAGTTGCAGCCCCGGCTCTGACCCTCACCCCTACCACTTGGTCTCACTGGAATATCTCAGTCTCTGGTTTACAAGCACATGAGCTGCACCGAGCCACCAGCGAAACAGCCACAAAAGGAAAGGTAGCTCTGCAGGGTGCTGCATTTCAAATGGAAGATAACATTAGTTAAGAGGCTCACAGTAGTGACAAGAGAATCGCTTAAAAAATAGCTTGTGTGTAAATATTAATGAAAATGTATATTCCATGATAAGAAGACATAATCATCTGTCAAAAACTGATGGGCTATAATAGGTCATGTTTATTTCCTTATTTAAATATTTTCTAAATTTTGTATCGCAATTGGTTTTTATATCTTAAGTGCTATAAACTTCACGCCTATAGAAAAATACAATGTGAACTAATAAATGTACCTAATATGAGCAACTGGAAAGAAATCTAGGGCAATTTTTCCTTGGTAAGAAACAAAGTCAACCTCCTTCCTGCAAAAAAAAATAAAAATGGAATATAAAAAAATTTGTTTCTGCTACTGCTTTCCTCATATATGTTTGTGATACATAATAACGACACGGAACTGGTATGTATACACATAGCATGTCTTGATAACTTTTACTGCCCTCCCCTGTCCTCCTCCTCCCTCCACCCCACTTCCCTTTGCCCAGCTCCACGGCCTACCCCCTGTTTTCTGGCATCTCTCTCTCACACTGCTCTTTAAATTATGTGTATCTGAGGTTTCTCATATTAGAAAATCCAGGCGCTATTTAACCTGTGCCTGATTTGTTTCACTCGGCATTATGGTCTCAGGGTCCGTCTGTGTTCCTACAAGTGGCTGCAATTTAGCCTTCTTTATAGCTGAAGAGTATCCCACTATGAATATACACTACGTTTTCTTCATCTGTTGACGGGTACATAGATCACTTCCACAATATAGCTACTGGCAACTGTGCTGCTAGAAGCAAGGGTATGCTTGTATCTGTCACTGTAAGATATCAAGTTTACTCAGCTTCTGTTTGTTGTAATTTGTACACGGAGGTCTGAACAGTTCTGTCTTGGTGGCTTCAGTTGTGAAGGATGTCAATGTCACAAAGAATTCTTGGTTATTACAGGGATTAAGGTCAAAGTGGTCTGGAGCCATTTTAGCAGTGATAGTGTGATCTGTCAGACAAAAAGTTTCCTTAGTCTAAATCAATGTATAACCTCTGAAGGTAGGAAGGTCTAGTAGCTGCTATGTTTTCCATTATAAGTCACAAAAGTCCCAAGTTAAACTGGCTGAAATAGTTCAGTTTGCTGGCTCACTTCAAACATCCACAGGCTAGCAAAGAGTTCAAGGCACCTCGCCCTTGAAGCTCAGGCTGTTACCCCTGAGCTGCTCTCCAGTGTACAAGGGTTGACTCGCTCTCTTGCTTCAAGACAGATGCCAGAGGTCCTGGTGCCATCTGCTTTCTTGCTCAGGTCTGTGGAGGGGCAGGAGGGATGGGGGAAAAAAGTTTCTTTCATCACTTTACAACGATCATGTCCGAGAATACTGTTTGAGGACTGGTGTAAGCCTCTTCTCTAGGCAGATTCCAGGTGAAGGGGACGATGTTCTTAGATCTATGCTGACTAAGATTCAACATACTAAGAAGGATGGGAATAGAATCAGCTTCTCCGGCATCCATGAGCTACCGGAGGAAAGAGTTTGTTCCTGAACAGAGAATGGGGTGGTGGTGGTGGTGGGGGGAGTTCTAGTGTATAGAAGGCAGGAGACAGTGAATGCTGGGCAGGTAAGGAAGGCTATCCATTGTGTGATAATATGCCCACAACAGGAAGGAATCATCAAGGTATGAGTCAGGACATCCAGAATCTACTCCAAAGATTGACATTAACAAAACCACTGGTGAAGAAAATTGTAAAGTTTCTGCGTTTTGGCTATTGTAGCAATAGCAAGGTGATGTGAAAATATGTCTGCGCTTCCATTCAGCTGTTATCAGATTGTTCCTCATTCCCTCCTGATCCCACCCCGGTGGCTGCCGCCTGGCACACAAAGCACCCCCGGACAGCATATAGGTAAAAACTTTTAAAGGAATAGTTTTCCTGGTAAAATTTCCCCCCGTTTATCTCATGGCAGATCAGCCAATTGCTATGACCTAGCAAAGCAAAACAGTGTGTGGTGCAATTATCTGGGAAATGTAAGACCATCCATGCTATCAGATAATGCAGGGGAGGGTGGGCTTTGTTTCCCAGAACAATCTCCCTGGTCGCTGTTGATGGTCCTCAAATCCTCAGATAAATGGCCAGGGCTCCACTTTTCTTTGGCTGCCTAACTCCAGCTCTTTGTGAATCAGGATCAAACTCCTTGCTGCAGAGATAAGATCATTTATGCCACATTTAAAAAGCAGGGGTTCCTTTTGAAGGGCTCATTTTACTCTTTCAGTGTCATATGACTCTCACTCTCCCCGAGGGTCTGGAGACCTACAGCAAAGGCCCTTGTGTTCCTACAATAACATATATCAACAATAAGTATGCTATGTGAATGCATTGAATTCATGTGAGGCTTTTGTCTTTCTACAAGTAGTTTAAGAACTTAAATCATTTCAACTGCGAGTCTTTGTACTGATGCCTCTAAGGATCTTAATTTCTGCTATTTAATTGCTTCATACTTATTTACAACCTACAATGGCAAAAACTAACAAGACCACCCTTTTGTAACAGAAAACTTGATCTCAGGGAAAGTCTATGAAGATCTTGCAAATATCCACAAATAAGGAATCATCATTATTTTATGATTCAAGTAGTTAAAAAAAACCACACACCAGCAAAATACATTTAAGAAAAATGGAAACACAAACTGAATTGTGGAATGAGCTCCCTGAGCGGAGAGGTGACTTCTCTGAGAACCCTCTGCGGGTCTTACAGATGCTAATACCTTCTTATTTCCCCACGCTGACATCATATGCAAACTCCCACGTCAAGAATGCCTTCGCAGAATACATAAGTAGTGGAATGAAACAGTATTAGTTCTTAATTGCAGCTGTTGCCAACCCCTGATCCTAAATTCTAATTGGAACTACCGTAAATTTAAAAGCAGTGGATAGTCCAGGGTCTGAATAACATACTGGAAGCTGCCCCCAGGAAGAACATTTCTCAAAGTACACAGTACATGTTTGCAGTAGATAATGTTTACGTTCCTTATGGGGAGTTGGTACATGTGCAGAACACATCTTAATTCCTTTTTCATCCTCTTTCCCTTCTCTCCCTTCCCTTTCCTTCATCTCTTGCTCCCCTTCCCCTTTGAGAAAGCACTATATGCCTATGTCCTATGATCTATCTTTTAGTTTGCTTTTACTTTATAATTTGAGTTTCTTATACAAGAGAAACCACGAGATGCTTAAACTTGTGTGTCTGACTTATTTCACTTAACATTATCTCTCAAGGTGCACCCCTTTTGCTTCAAATGCCTCAAGTTTATCTTTAGGGTGAGAATGTAAACTATTATGACTACTATGGTAATCACTATGGAGAGTCCTCAAAAAAACTGAAACTAAAAATTCCATCTGACCCAGCTATTCCCCTTCCCAAAGGAGTTAAAGATACTTTGTTTAAACAGTTGTGACTTCAAGTCTTTGTTGACTTACATGCGAATTGGCTTGAGCAATAATAAATTTAATATAGAAACATACTCGGTACTTGCAAAAGTCTTATTTCTCTTCCACCAAAAGTAATTTCAAAGAGCTGCTGGTTTCTGAATTCTTCCCCATTGAAATGAGCAAGTTCCCACTTTAAATGTCTCCTGATTTTGCTGGCTGCTTCTCAGGCTAATAAAAGCTGCTAAATCACTCCCTGGACAAAGGTCCCCACTGTGGTGCATGAAAAAGAAGATTTACAGTCATATGCTATGCTGAACAGTCCTGTCCAGGGCAACAGAGTGCCCCGCGTCTGTGACAGGCTAACACAAACTGCAGGGCGGCTCTGATTTCAGACTTACATAACAGGCCAGCCAGCCTGTAGTTGCAGTGCTTAGGAGAATAAACTGCCTTGGGAGGGGCCCGTGAGGGAGCAGGAGTGGGGGCCGGGCCATTCGATTAGCATGTGCCTCGTTTTAATGACTGATTTCTTCAGATAGCCGATTCCCAGTGTGGATTTGGCTTCTATGCCCATTTGTTTTTCTCCAAGTCTTTCTTTGCTTAGCTCTTCTGCACAGAGACATACTCTCAGGCACACACCCTCTAGTAACACTGCCCAGATATTGGGGTAACTGTGCTGCATTTAGCCATCTTAACAACTGTGGAAAGGAGATGCCAGGTAAAGTTCTAGGATGACAAGATCTCTTTTTAGCAGAGACTGAATTTGTAATGCCATCTTGCTAGCAAAGAAAGCACGGGGTAGCCTGCTGTGGCCTGGTGCTACCAAAGAGTCACTGCTCATCTGGCTTTCCAGGCTTGTATTTCAACTGCCTTTCCACTTGTACTGGGACTTTTGTATGAATTCATTCCTGAACAAACAAACAAACAGAAAGCTGGTATTCAAGCTAGAATCAGATAAATGCTTGCGAAAATAGTGGCCCTCTATTTTTACTTTCTCTCTCTCTCTGTCTCTCTCCTCATAATTCAAATTGCATCGGGAAGAGGCTGCACTTTGGGCAGCTCTGCACTCCTTTCTAAGGCTGGCGGTGGTAATAGGGCTGGCTGGGCCTGCTCATTATTTATGCAGCTTCCAAACAACAAACTCCTGCAACTGTCCAAAAAGAAACGAAAGAGCCAAGCACTTGGGTGAAGTCTACCCCTCGCTGATGTAGGATAGGAAGGCACAGACAAAAGCAGTGACGAATGGGCCCAGCCTGGACAGCTCAGGTTGCGATCGCAGAGAAAGGAAGGAAGCTCAGTTCAGGATGCAAATACACAGGACCAAGAGCCAGGAAGCCTGGGTTCTAGATCTGGATTTGGAGCTAGGTGGGGTCATCCCAAGCAAATCACTTTACTTCTCTGATTCTCAGTTTCACCTGCGCAATCAAGAGCTTGGAGACCGGTGGTCCTTATGGTTAAGCGTGCGTCAGTTTTATCTATAGGGCTTGTTAAAGCCAGATTGCTGGGCTATAGCTTTTAAGTTTGATGAAGCAGGTCTACAGGGTGGGGCCTGGGAATTCGGATTTCTAACAATTTCTCAGGTGATGCTGATGCTGTACATCAAGGAATCACTCACTGAGAACAAATGATGTAGATGATTTGCAGGGACAGCACTGTGTGTGAGTGCTAGGCTTACCGTGTTTGTGCAAGTCAAGAGGACTGAGGAAAGGCCATGCTGCAGTCTCCTTGGGGTTTAGTTGAAAACCATTCAATTCCCATTTTCTTTGAGGTTATTTGCTTGATAGATCAAGCAGAAGGTGACGACAAATTTCTACTTGAAAGTGAAAAATGATTATTTTTAAATAGGAAGAAAGTTATCAATCAATAGTTGTGCAAATTGGACAGAGGGGAAAATTCATTTGTTAAGTTCATGTTGATGAAACCCATGATTTCTCTTTCAATCCATTTATTTCTGGTAGCTAAAATCACATTTGTGACTTAGGCCCCGCCCCCTCACATGAATGGTATGCTTAGTGCTTGGGATATGAGTGTGGTCGGTCTAGTTAAATTGTGTGATGTCAATTCTGATTATCCTGTTATTGACAAAATAAAACTTTAGAAAAACAATTTCATTAGTCTGGTCTCAAAATTCTTGTTGTAAAACAAAGCACTTTTGCTCAGAATTAACAGTATTTATTATTTTGAATTCTCAAAAACACAAATATATAAAATGTTTGATTTCTCAGACAGAACCAAAATATAAGGCAAACCACATAATTCTCCTGTAGTGGCTCTGTTGCAGCCCATCTGCTTTGCTCAGGACAGCTTCAAATGGGTCTTCCCGCTCTACTTCAGTCCCCACCCCTCTAACAGTTTCTCTCAGCCTCAGAATAAAATCCACACTGTGCACTGAGGACCCTTGCCTTAGTAATTTTCTCGATCCTGTGCCCTGACGCCCGCAGTGTGAAGGAGGAAAGGGTTACTTTGGCTCACAGTTTCAGATGTTGCAGTCCATGGTTGGCTGGCGCAGACACAGAAATAGCGTGGTGGAAAGGAACAGCAAAGGAGAGCTCACTTCATGAAGACCAGGAAGCAGACAAGCAAGGAGCCAGGAAGGGAGCTATAGGACACCCTTCCGGGTCAGCCGCCAGTGACCTTCTGCTGACCAGGCCACACCTAACGGTACGCTCAGTTATGGACTTATTGGTGGATGGGTCTACCGATGGGCATATCTCCTGCCTGATCAAATCGCCTTCCTAAAGCCCTGCCTGCGAATGCAGGATTGTTTTGGGGTATATCCTACATCTAAACTGTACACCTCCCCATCCCATCTGCCCAGGCAGTCTTCCATGGCTTTCTAAACGCGACATGACTTTTTTTCTGAACCTTAAAAATTCGCTTATTTATTCCTTTTCACAAATAGCGCCCTCTTTGTTGAATGAGTAAATGAATAGAAATAATATAAATATGATATGGGAGAAGTGTTAGCTTTATACGGAAACATAAGCAACATTCATACATAGAGCTGAACGTATTGTGCACATTACATGCTAGATATTTAAAAATGTTTTATTTATTAGCATATTTATAAAAAATTCTCACAACAAATTTAAGGTTTAGGCTGTTACCATATTCCACAGTATACACATGAGGAAACTAAAGGAGGGAGATGTTACTTGATTAGTTCAAGGTAAGAAAGCCAGCAAGTACACAGCGAGGGCTCACATACAAGTTGTCTATGTTGAGATTCTGTGCTGTTCACCATGACGCTGTATAAATGGTCAGATGAAACTCTGAACCCATCATCCAAGCTGAGTAACTTCCCCATATATGCTTGGTTACTTCTACTGATGGATTCTTACTACTTTTGGATCAGTCTTTTTTTATTTTTAAACAGTGAAAACTCTGATAAGACATTTTCTCTTACTCTCATTCCAAGTTTTTCTGCGTTGCCTCTGACTCTCAGGCCTAGCTCTACTCCTTGAGGCCCTTCTTCCACGAAGCACCTCTACCACACGGATGCTCCTTTCCCTCTCTAATTTGACCATCCACGTTCTTTCAAAGGCACTATTTAGCCTCCTTACTCTTACTTCTCTTCTCTGAACAATGTCCCAGCACTGAATATGATAGTACTGATGTGGTCTATTCAAGAAAAATAGCTTAGAAAATTTTCAAAAACCAAACAAATGGAAGCCACGATAATTTTTTGCAGGATAAAATTTTCATCTTGTAATCACCCTGAGAGATTTTTATCTATATGAATAAACCTAAGATTAAACTACACTCCTGGAAGTCTGTATTTATACTGTATATTTTTAGATTCCTAAATTAATTTCTAATAATGTGAAAATATCGCACTTAATTTACTGCCTTGGACAGGTTTCCTGGAGATCAGCACTGTTGGGCAGATCTAATACAAACCTCCCACGTTGTATAAAATTTTGTAGTTGGTATATTAAAAAAGATACATATGTATTTCAGTTCATTTACTATCCCATTAATAATATATCATTTTAACATGCCAGCAGCATAAAAGTTATTACAGATATTTTACTTTTTGTTGTATACATAGACACTTTAGTTGGGAGTGGCCCCATTGTAAGAGCTCAACAGTCATATTGTTTTCCATAACTACTAGTATATGGGGTTGGTCTGACCATTGCTTTCTTCCCAAGCAGGTGTGTAGGAAGAGAAAATAGCTTGAAGTGACTTCCTCTTCTGTCAAATGTACTGTAAAGTAGTAATTGAAAGGTAAAAGGAATGAAAGTTGGCATCAGCCAATTAGAAACAAGTTGCAGAAATCTGGAAATAGAAATGACTTCTCTTCCATTGGAAACTAATAGAAGCTTATTTTTCAACCCTGACTAGGCTACAAGATCACGTGTGGAGTTTTTAAAGCTTATAGTTTTCCAAGCCTCACCTTTGCTCTGCAAAATGAGACTTTCTGGAAATGTGGAGTCAGGTGATCCTGAGCTGCCATCCGGGCTATGACTCACCTAAGGGTGAAAAAGATTGTATTTCTCCAAAGAGTGTGTTCTGTCCTTTCCTGTCACCCAACAGGTATTTGTCAGTGACTTTGTTTAGTCACCTTTTAAAAGCATAGAGTTTTTCTTCTTTAGTTGAAAGAATGCTGGATATTAAAAACAAATTTTGCTCTCAAAATATCAAATGCTGGGAAGGTGGCAAACATTTCACAATACTTAGGAAAGCATTAATAAGGACTTTGGGGACAAGTTTATATCATAAGTGGATGCAATCATTTGTGTGGTCAGAAGAAGGGGCATTAGAAATAGCTCACCCTGCTAAAGGTGGAACACTGAGGCAGGAAGTCTCAAAAATGAGAATATAAAGCGTACAACTGTCAGGGAAATCATGGAACCGTATAGTTTAAAGGTTTAAAATACTGATGCCAGTTGATTAAGTGGTCATAATTTAAACAAAGAGTTAGAAATTTAAATAAAAGACAGGACTAGCACAATATGTAAAATACGTAATAGACTTTATTTTAAAGAATACAGACAGAAAATAATGGTGCCATGATTAAGTATTATGTACCTATTATTTGGATCATGAGTCATAATGCAAATTTATGAAAAATTACCAAAATCATAGGGAAATCTTTAAAATATTTTAAATGAGGGTTGGTAGCATAGTTCGGTGATAGGGCATTTGCCTAGCATGACGCAGGGCTACGGTTTTATGTTCTCTCTCTCTCTCTCTCTCTCTCTCTCTCTCTCTATATATATATATATATATTCTTTAAAAAAATTTTATATATATACATACACATATTTTAAATGAAAAAGTAGAATACTACTTTGTTTATGGTATGATCTCAAATCCAAAAAACCAGGTACACATCTTTATACCTATGCATGGAAAAGAAGGCAAGAAGAGAATTCACCAGTCTATTCATTTTTTTTTCTTTTCCTTTTTAAAAAATTGTACGAGGAATCAAACTCAGGACGTTGTGCTTGGTAGGCAGGTGCTTATGCTACTGAGCTATATCCCCAGCCCCTCACTCATTTCTTCAAAAGGGTCAATTACTCTTTGCACACTGTTTTCTCCCTATGACTGCGCTCCCCACAGTGTCTGCAGTGCCCAGTGCTCCCCAGCTTCCTCGCCCTCCAGTGAGCCATGTCTGACTCTCCAGGGAGCAGGAGGCCTGGATGCAAATGGAGCTGAGCAAGGTGCCGTTTGTGCAGCTGTGAGCCGCCCAGATTATGCTGTAAATCCACTTACTCTGAGAAAAATAAATTGCAAAATAAGAATCACTAAAAAGATTTAATCTGGATAAAAATATAGTGAATTCCATGGGATAAAGAAAATCTTTTTTAACCAGGAAGCTCAATTCTAGTATAGGGTTTGTCCCAGTGTTATGTTGGAATTATATTTTCTTACACTTTTCAGCCAACCGAAATGGCTTAAGTTGTGAAAACACTTCCTCAATTTATAAGCCCCCCCCCCAACTAACCTGCTACCTCAACAAAGGAAATACCACTCAATGCAGGTAAGTAGGGGAGATGACTGTGGGGGAAACAGCAGCAGCTGCTAATTCACAGACCTCAGCTACTGTTCTTACCCTCCTTCCATTCCCCAGCACCCCCCTATTGGCGGTGCCATTCTCCTAGCTATTATAAAAACAGGGAGTCATTCTTGACTGATCTCCTGTAACACACATTCAATCCATCAGCTATCCTGTGGGCCCTTTCTTTAAAAAGCGACCTTGGAAGCTCACCCTGAAGAGAATCATTAAGCCACTCTCAGAGATGACCCAAGTCACAATCATTTCTACCCTGGATTGTTGCAGTGGCCTGATGCCTGGTCTCCCTGATCCTTCTCCATATGCCTTCTTTCAGCCTATTCTCAGCAGCCAGAGAGACACTTTAAAACTTAAGTCAAATCATGTCTCCTTTCTGCTCTGACCTCATGTGGATTCCCATTTTGCTCAAGATAAAGCTAAATTTCTCACAATGATGTATTGGATCTTATGTAATCAAGGAGCATAGGCATTCTTCTTTTCCCTATTAATACTCCGACCTCCTCTCCTTGCTTACTGCTATGCTTTTAACGTTCCAGGGGGTCTCTCACCCCAGGGCTTTTGTGCTTGCCATTCCTCCTGCCTGTGATGCTGCAGAAAGAGCCATTTCCCCCACTCCCTCACCACTCACCTGCTCCTGGCCTGGGCACAAACAACACCATTTTAGCAAGGCCTCCTGGCAACACTGTTATGGTCGATACAATGCGTCATCTTGAGAAGTTTAAGAAGTGCAGCTAATTGACTTAGCAGGGGGGCAGGGTCTCCATTTTGTAAACACCCTGAGCCTGCCAAGAGGAGGGCACAGAGATGCTGTGAGAGCTACAGCCCACCTTACAATATTAGGGGGGAAAGAGGCTCGTCGTCCCAATTTTGCTGTCTTCTGCCACCTTGAACGGTTGCCCCTGTGCCACGCCACCCTGCCTTGGAGCCAGCTGATTACAGACTAAAGCCTCCACAAATTGTGAGCTAAATAAACCTTTCCTCCTTTAATTTTGAGTGTCAGATATTTTGTTCTGCAACGAGAGAAAAGTAACTAAGACAAATTACAAGTCTCTCCTAGGATTTCCTAAATCAGCTGTTGTCACATGGTCTCCAGTCTTGATTCTTGAACTCCAAGCCTGTCTCCTGAGGTAGGAATAGAGAATCTCTTATTGTTTGTTTTTTTTTTTTTAATTTTATTTCTCTTATTGTTTGTTACCTGGCAGAATTTTAATCACTGAAGCTGAAATCACCATCTTCCTTCCACTGCACCTCTAAATCACCATGTGCTTCTCCTACACTTCCTCCCTCCCTCCTGCCCTACAGAAAGCAGAGCACTTTCTCCTCACTTGAAACCAGGTTCTTCACCCTCAGGCTGCACCGTGACCACTTTCCTCTGGGACACATCTCTCCAGTGACCTTCATTTTCCTCTTCTCCACTGATCTGTGCACATATGTAAGTCTCTCCTTGTAACAAGATAAAAACCAAACAATGCAATAAGTTTGATCTTGATAGTTTTCTCTCTTCACTCATACAGCCCGCAAAACATGGTCATTTGTATTATGTTTTTATCACCATTAAGCTCACTTACAGGAGACTTAGGCTCCACCCTAGTCCAAATGCATCACAGCTCGAAGTATGTGTACTAGTCCCCACATAAAACATCACCACCCTCCAAGCTGAAGGTGATTCCCATACAAGGCAGTGGTGAGAACTGCCCAAACCATGGCCTCCGCTCCCAGCAGTCTGTCTGCTACCAGTTTCTTAGAATTTCTCTCTCTGGGCTTATCAGTGGTTAAACATCTAATCGTTACAGCCAGTGGCTTTTTCTTAGCTTTCCTCTTTCTGATATTTTCATCAGTTTATGATGTTATTGCTTATACCCTTCTAAGACCATTTTCACTTGCTTCTATGAATGTGCACTATATACGTTCTGTTCTTTCTTACTGCATTTTCGGGGACTGCTTCCCCTTTCTGACTCCTGATGACAGGCAATCCCTCAGGATTCTCAGTCATTGTCATCTCCTGTGTTACTTCCTTTTTATTGTAAATATCAGCTGCTTCAAGTTTCTTTTTTTTTTGGCTGTATTGGGGATCAAACTCAGGACCCTGCACTTGCTAGGCAGGCGCTTATTCCACCGAGGTATATCCCCAGCCCTGCTGCTTCAAGTTTCAACAATGACCTCTCTAAAGTTAATTTCCCAAACTGGCACATCACCCTGTTCATAGTGTAACCTCGAATTTCTATCATTTTCCCTCTGGAACCTTTATACTACATACTATACCTAAAATCAAAGACATTACTGTCCCCCATCGCCATAGTTGGAAATTGCAAGTCATCTTTAGATTGCTTTATCTAGGTCATCTCCACGATCAAAGGCCACAGCTTACATTATTTTCCTTTAGTTGTGTATTTCTTTTTTCTGTAAGTATGAAAATTCTCTTTACTACTGTTCTTCTGGACTAATTAGCAGCCTATTAATGTTTTTCTATTGTCAATTCTTCTTCCATCATTTGTATGTCCTTCCATTTTGCTGGATTAGTTTCTGAAACAAAATATTGACTGTGCCTCTGCCTTGATATAAATGCTGTACCAACGATCTGTTATTGATCATGATGATGATAACAGGCATGTGTTCTACTACTGACTGGGTTTTGAATACACCCCAGGCCCATGTGTTGTGTGTTTGTGAGGAGCCTGTGGAGGGCACCACTGCACAGTGACAGGCCTAGAAGGGGTTTAGGTCACGGGACATGGCCTTGAACAGGACGCGGCAGCCCACCGCTTCTCTCTCTCACTTCCTGGCTGGCATGAGGTGAGCCGCTTTGTCCACCTCATGCTTGTGCCACGCTGTTCTGTGCCTTGTCACAGGCCCCAAAGCAATGGGGCCAGCTGATGACAGGTGGAAACTATGGCCCAAAATGAACCTTTCTTCCTTATGAGTTGACGTGTCTTAGGGATTGGAAAGCTAACATGTATTTCCTGAAAAAAAGGATTTAGGGATAAAAATAAGGTGATCAAACATTGTAGCCTAATATTCTAATGTACAAGTCTACAAAGAGCATGTATGGAGTGTCCTGGGCACACTTTTCCTTCCTAAAGACCCGCCTCAGCCTGGCCAAGTCTTTTGCAACTCTCCACCTTTCTAATCTGCCTTTGCCCGTGCTTATTCCTGTTGTACAGGCATTCAGTTTCTCTTACTTTCAGACGCTTTTGTTATACCACACACACTTCTTCTGATCACCTGAACTGGAGAACTGGATTCATCCACTTACTAAATCAGAGATGACTTGGCTCTGATAATGTTAGATATACAGGGTATTTACTACTGATGGACTCATAGACTTGGGGTATCTCAAAAAGTCAACTGGGATAGTGTGTGTGTGTGTGTGTGTGTGTGTGTGTGTGTGTGTGTTTGTATATGTGTGTGCAAAATAACAGAAAATTTTGATGGCCAGATAATTACTTCACATGGAACCACCAGGGAAGCACCAGAAATTTTCAGGATTGAAATGGTCTTTTAGGTTGAAACACTGTACCCAGATGATCTCTTTCAAAACACAAAATTGGAAGAGAAGGAGTTTTAGTAAATAAAGCCAGAAGCTCCATCCAACTTAACACTAGCTAGATGACATGTTGACAGACAGCACTTCCTGCTCACCAAAAACATGCTGCGGAGGAATCTTGGGCCAATGGATGTAAAGGGCTCAATTCACATTTACCTTGTCCATTAGATTTCTAGGAAAATTTCTGTCCATTCCATATTAGTTACTTTCTTGTCACTGGGACATACTACCCAGCACCCACAGTGTAAAGGAGGTAAGGGTTATTTTGGCTCACAGTTTGTAGAGGTTTCAGTCTATAATGTGTTGTCTCCGAGGCAGGGCAGCACGGCAGAAGGGCATGGCCAAGGAAAAAGAGCTCAGGTAGGGCAGGTGGACAGGAAGCAGACAGAGTGTGAGAGGAAGAGCAGGAAGAGATAAACCTTGGGAGGCTATGCCCCCAGCAACTCGCCTCTTTAGGACCAGAGCCCACCTCCTAAGCAAGCTGATATAAACTCTCAGCATCCAGTGTTCTTCCAAAAGCCCTGCCTATGAGTGCCTGAGTCATTTGGGAGGGGGCATTTAGATATAAACCATAACACATTCCCATGTCTAAGTGCTAAAGTACCTTGTCTAAATATCCTTTTTTTTTAATGTCTTTTAAAGACAGGGTTTCACTATGTGGTTCAGACTGGCCCTGAGCTCACTTTGCAGCCCAGGTTGGTCTCAAACTTGCAACAATCCTCCTGCCTCAGCCTCCCATGTGCTAGGATTATAGGCGTGTGCTACCATGCCCAGCTTTGTCTCAATATCCTAATCCCAGTTTTTAAGATGTGGTCAGTGAGCCTCCAAGTTGAGCCTCTGATTGCACCCAGGGAGTTTGTGGACATGCCGAATGCAATTCTAAGGATCTGCTCCACGGTCTGTCTTTATCCTCTGGATGTAATGGGGACCTGGCATCACATCAATGATCCTTCTGCAGGTGGGGTAGCCTCAGTTCCTTGAGCTGGCTGGGAGGGAAACTCTCCCTCCAGCTGCCCTGTGCACACAGGAAAGAGAGGAATCTGTGTACTTGTTTCTGCTCCGATGGAAAACACAGACAACTGGTCATGCAGGGCTCCCTCGGAGGACTTCAGTGAGCTCCTGCACTGCGTGGTAGCAAGGGGGCAACAGTGTGAGGGAGCGAAGAAGCACAAAGGGACCTGGGAGAAGACCTAGGTTCTGCCAGTGACTGGCCCTTAGCACAGAACTAGGCGGGCCCAAATCAGGACTGCCTCCCTCCTGTGCACTCACTTATCTATGCAGAACCACTGTGTGCAAAGACAGAGGGTTGAAGTCAACACCCGAGGCCCCCAGACCCCGCTTTTCAGTACTGAATTGCATGCGTGGGGGTTCTGGGATCACTGGAAACTAAAGAACACCCTTTCTGAGCGTGGTGTGAGAGTGACGAGGGCTAGAGGGGCTGGTGGGTGCTGCTGCGGTCTGCCCTGTGACCACCAAGCAAGCAACATCAATGGCTGTGTCCTCACATCAGACGGGTAATGACAGAGAGCCAAGTAAGCAGAGGCCCGAGGCAGCCAGCAGCATGTATTTGGAGGAGGCTGAGTCATGAAGACACTCAGAAAGTGAAGAGCTATTGTGTGCGTCCATGGCACACTTCACTGGCCTCCTCCACCAGCCCCTGGTACTCTATCCCGAAAGATTCGCTCCAATGTCAAGCCTAGGTCAGGGCACTGGAAATGAAACCACTAGCAGCCTGACTCTGGTTTCAAGGTGTTCTACTTAACTGAAGCCCAGTCATTTCCTGACTTACACTCTAGATGAAACTAGGCTTCGTATTATATGCATGTAGCTGAAACTTCCCCACAATTTCATCTCATACCCTCCCAAAGTGAGGTTAAATTTTCTCTGCTTCACGATAAAGGAAAACACCCGCCGACTTTCTCCTACAGAGCGCTGAGAGGACTGCGTCAGCGTCACCTTGGATGGAAGTGATCAGGCAGATGCTCTTTGCTGACTGACTCCGTTTGGGTTCCTTCCAACACATGTACATTATTTCAACTCCTTTGCTTCTTCCTCTTTCAAGCTGAGGTTTTGATTTTAAAGCCAGAATTTCTTGGATTTGGGGTTTACCTGGAGTGTTTTTTTGAAAAGAGCCTCTTGACTTCGTGGACCTAATGTCCCTATACTGAGGTCCGGCACCTATTTAATACATGGCTCAATAAGTCTTTGCTGAGGGAGGTAATAAAGGATGAACGCAGAGCGAGTCTTTGATACTAGAAGAGTGCATGGGTTTCTGTTGTTTCTCCACAAGCCTTGAACGGGAAGCCCGACCTGTGGTGGGAAGGGGCTCCTCTTCTGTGGGGTCCTCGCTGTGCTGCTGTCACTGGCATCTGCAGTGGGCAGGCATGGTGTAAATTTGGGGTGCCTGTCCACAAGAGCTCAGCTTTATAGTTACTATTTTGCGAGGAAGCTTTTTGCCTTTCCTGTCACGGTAGCAGCATAAATGACCCCCCTCCCCTCCCAGTTTTATGCAGCAGTCTCTTCTTAGAGCTCCATTTCAAGAGGGGTCCAAGGTCACTAGGGTCCTTTGCCCCGCCCCTCCCCGCCTCATCCTCCCCCAACAGAGCAGAAGCTCAGGAGGGTTTGCTGACAGCTCCAGGACAGGAAAGCTTGAATGGTCCCCTCCCTCCTTTATCTTTAATGACAAGTTCATTAAAGAGAAAGCTTCTTTCCCTAAACTACACATTACAATTAATCACTGAAAATCTCTCACCATTTAAACATACAACAAATTTATAAGTAGCCCATTTCTTAGGACTACCTCATCTCTGACACTTCAAAAACTAGCGTAGGAAGTGATTGACCACATGTTAAATAGATATTGTCTCAGAAAATGAAGGCAGGCTGGGTAGAAGATGTTTGCGTGTTACAGGGGGAACACCCTTCTTCCTGTGGACATCAGACTTTAATCATTAGAACTTTTTATGCTTTTAAACTGCCTTTAAAATGTCGTATTAC
>PVLD010001239.1:126072-212435 GCA_004027595.1 Dinomys branickii | reverse complement strand
TGTCTGTATATGGGTCCATACATCTACAATTCGAAGATATCAATGGATAAAGCAACAACTACTGTTGAGACCATATCACCTTGTCTATAGATTAGTTGTGATTGTACTATTTTCTATGATAATGGGTGTCTGTTTGTCAATATGTTTTTGTACTTTTATGTTTCTAAAATAAAAAAAATTAAAAAAAAAAAAAAAAGAAATGAACCAATAACAAATGCTGGTGAGGGTGAGGAGAAATAGGAACTCTTCTCCATTGCTGGTGAGAATGCAGACTGGTGAAACCACTGTGGAAATTGGTTTGGAGATTCCTCAGCAAACTAGGTCTAGAGGTCCCCTTCAACTCAGCTATTCCTCTTCTGGGTATTTTCCCAGAAGATCTGAAAACATCATATCACAGCGATATATGTGCACCCATGTTTATAGCAGCACAATTTGTAACAGTTAAATCATGGAAGCAACCCAAATGTCCGTCCATTGAAGACTGTATAAAAAATCTGTGGCATTTTTATATAATGGAATATTACTCAGCTATAAAGAAAGACAAACTTGAGGCTTTTGTAGGTAAATGGTCATAATTAGAGGCCACACTCATAAGTGAAATAAATCAGATGTGCATGTGTAAGCAACGTATTGTCTCACTAGTGTAAGAACCTGAAAGTGTGAATAGAAAGTAGGAAGTATGAAAGGAAACTTCTCAAAAGTAAAGAGCAGTTGGGGTGAGGGGAAAGAGAAAAGGAAGAAAGGGATAATTATGTATGTATGTATATGCAGGATGGCTAACATGGTTGCTGACATAACTACTGACTTCTGTCACTTTATTATAAGGAACAGTTAATGATTAGTTGTTTGATCAGTCTTGTATGTCTATATGCGTTATCCTGAGCATACACTTTGAAGTTATCAATATGTAATACAACAACCATTGTTAATTTCCTGTCACCTTGTCTGTAATTCAGTTTGTTTTTTTTTTAGTAGGGAATTAGCACTGGATGTTGTATTATATAATGTTATCTTCACATTAGTTAACACGAAAACATTAAAGGAAATACCAAATTATAGAGAAGATAGTAGGGAATTTGCACTGGATGCTGTATAATATAAAGTTATCTTCACTTCTGTTAATACAAAAACGATTGAGGAAATACAGAATTATAGAGAACATAGAAGGGAATTAGCTCTGGATGCTGTCCTACATAAATGTTACCTTCACCTTTGTTACTCAGTTACACAGATGATGGCCCATTTGATCATTCAGTTTTCTCCTCCCTCATCTCCATTGCCCTACCACTCAATCAGTCATTTTCCCTGTGATAAGAACTGTACTCCTGGGTTTATCTATACCCCTGGACTCTCGCCTTGGGAAGAGATATACCTGCCTCAGACAATACTATAACATACATGAGTGTATACAAACTGGCATGGTCGGAGGTAGAAAAGCACCTATGCTCATAGCGGATCGCCCGGCTCCATCCCGTCGCTGTGCTATGGTTGGGGGCGGGTCCAGTCCGTGGGGCACCCTCAGCACAGCCCACAGCGGAGCAGCCGTGGGGCCTTCAGCGGAGCAGCCGCGGGGCCCACTGCGGAGCAGCCGCGGGGTCCACAGCAGAGCAACCGTGGGGCCCACAGCGGAATAGCCGCAGGGCCCACTGCGGAGCAGCTGCGGGGCCCATGTAATTCAGTTTTGATTGTACTATTCTTGTGCAACTTTGTGAGTGGCTGTCTGTTGTTTTCGTTCTTTCACTTTTAAAATTAAAAAAAAAAATCATACGCACGCTGCTGCTTTGCTCAGAATCTTGTAACGGCTTCCTTTTCCTTTAAGTGGACCTAGCAATTTGTACCGCTCCCGTTCTTTGGGAGACCTTCATTCAAGTGACAGCTTAAAAATCAACCGACACAGAGCTGAAGGAAATATTCATGGTCTCTTATCTCCACGTAACGACTGCTAGGAAGGAAGAAAGGAAGGAATTTCATCAGTCCAGAGCACCTAATATGGGAATGTAGTTAACTGGTTAATGTACAGAAATCAAGATGATTATCAAATTGTGGTTCTTCTCTTTCTCAATGTGTACTTCGGATTTTGGCTACCAAGAGCTTGCCCAGATTTAGGCTAATTGAAATTCAAGAGAAAGCGGGGGCGGGGGGGGGAATGGGGAGTGAGGAGTTAGCTGTTTTGGTTTTTTGGCGGGGGGGACACCGGGAATCGAACTTAGGACCTTGCCAGGTACTTCTGCGGCTGAGGGGAATTTCAATAGAATTCCCTTCAATGTATCCGCTAGTGTAGAGTACCACAAATTTTTAAGGACGCGTTTCCTAAAGCATGGAGTGACAGGGCAAGCGTCAGAGTCAAGAGGCTAAACTAACACAGAATCATGCGAACGAGGTGGCCATGGAAAGTTCCCTAACTTTGCAGGGCTGCTTTTGCCTCTGTAAAATAGGGACAGTAGGAACCAGTTTATGCGATACGGTAGATCAGAAATTTTAAACAGTACTGTGCCCAGCACACAGTAGCGGCCCAACAAATGGTGCCTGCTTATTTAAAGCACAGGTTTTTTTGTCTTGATGCAAGCTTAGATTTTGTTGCCATTTTTTTTTTTTTTTTTTAAGTTCAGCATTTTTGTGTAGTTACGAAGAAAGCAGTTTCTGGTCTTTGAGTAGCTTGCAATAAAACTAACATAATAGTCCAGACAATCCTTGAGCAAATTCCAGGGACTTTAGGGTCGTAGAGGACTCTGCAGGCAGCACTAGCCCTGGCGTGCTCTGTCCACAGAGCAACTGAGAGCCTGGGACCGCGCAGCGCCCAGCGTCCGGCCAAGGCCTCCCACGCCGAGGCCTCCAGGCACCTTCCCAGCCGCAGCCGCCGCTCCCTCGCCGGGTCGGTCCGGAGCAGCCCTGGGGTGGGAGAGGCCCATCCGCGAGGCCGCGGCCCACGGCGACAGCACTTACCAGCGCGAAGTGCACCAGGGCGTCGTAGCACAGCCAGGCGAGCGCTCCTCGGTCCGCCGGCCCCCGCCCGCGGCCCAGGCGCAGACCCAGCGCGCAGCCCGCAGCCAGCAGCGCCGCGCACAGCAGCAGCGAGCCGCCAGCCGCGGCCCCCAGGTCCCACGCGGCGCCCATGCCGCGCGCCGCGGAGATGCACAGGCCGCGAGAGCTGGACGCGGGAGGAGCGGGGGCCTGGGGTGATGGGGCGGGGACTCCCCTCCCGCCCCTGAGTGGCTGTCCCGCGGAAGCGAAGTTTTGCTCATTCCTGCCTTGCAGGTGCCTTGGTAGACGCCTCGGCCAAACCTATTTCCAGACCAAGCCCCATGGGATCGATAACAGAAATGCACAGTTTAATGCGCTTTGATTTTTTTTAGCAACTTTGAGCCACAATGTGGTCCGGACAGTGGAAATTTTACTAAGAGTGGGTAAATTCTGGGACAAAAGTAAACCTTGCAAGTCTGGCAGGAGAGGTTTGAGGCAAAGGTGTTTTCAGTAACTCTCCGGCGTTTTCAAGTCCTGGTGGCTGATCGATCCTATTTCTGTGCTTAAAAATCCAAGCCCGGAGTTATGGAGCACATCTGTAGTCCCAGCATTCTGGGAGGCTGAGGCAGGAAATATATACAATTTTTTAAAGTTTCATTTTCCCCTTTTTAGGATTAATGGGCTGGAGATGCTGCTGGGCTCAATTCTCAGTATGGGGGCGGGGAACAACCAGAAAAGCATAAAGGTTTACGGTTTGTGGGAGGGGAGCAAGCAGTTATATTGGTCTGTTGCTAAATGCTTTACCTATGTTGTTTAACTTTGAGGGCAGTGAAATAAGGCAATCAAAAAAGACAATACTGTATGATTCCATTTATATGAGGCATCTAAAGTAAATCGACACAGTGATGGTTACCAGAGGCCGGGGATAGGAGAGTTGTTTAACGGACAGTTTCAACTTTGCAAGATGCAAAAGTTCTGGAGATTTGAATATATTCAATGTGAATATACTTAAATACACAACATTAAACAATGTGAACATGCTTGAAACTACTGGACTGGTTAAGGTGGTAAATTTTGTTATGCATATTTTACAATTTTAAAAAAGTCAAAACCGTTTCCCTGCTGGGTATGGTGGCACATGCCTGTAACTCTAGCACGCAGGAGGCTGAGGCAGGAGGATTGTGCCATGAGTTGGAGGGCTACATAGTGAGTTGGACTACACCTTGAGACCTTCTCTGAAAAAAACAAACAAAAAAAACCTTGCCCCTCGTCACTTAAGATAAATATCTTACGCAGCAGAAACCATCACATGAAATACCTTTTGTCTTACAGCTAGTCTCTTGGGGTTGTGACTGGCTTGTAACCCTCTCTCCTATAAGAGCTGGCACACCCTAACTGCCCAGGTAAGCATCTACTGACTGAAGGAGTATGGCCAATCCCGCCCGTGTTGTGCAATGTAGAAAATGATGACCACCCTTTCGCATGATTAACGTATTTCTCAACTTCATTTTGCCAAATTTCTCACATTCTTTAGCAACCACCCTGCCCTCTGAGCAGAATACAAGCCCGAATAACTGCCTGATTGGTCTTCGCGGTCCACCCCTGCCCCACAGTCCCTTCTACTCCTTTCCACCGTCACACTGGCCCAGCTCTCCCTTCAGTTGGCCAGTGATCTCCGGATCACTAAACCCAAAGCTCACACCCTTACTTTGCGTAACTGCTCAGCTGGATGGGCACTGACGCACTGACGTCTGCACCGGGGCTTTCTTATGTCATTACCCATTTCTTCAGGGTTTTTTGCAGGTTTGTCCTCCACCACAAGCCCAATAAATGTGGGAACTTTACAACTCGCCCCAAACACGCTTGGAGTCTGTCCTCACCCTGTACCTCAATAACTATCCAAACTGGCAGAGGATTCAGACCTCCCTGGACATGTTCTCCAGCCCACGACTCCCCTTCAAACTCCAGACCAGTACTATTCAGTGCCCCGCGCCGTTTGGGCATCTTAACGCAGCCCACTGTGCTCATCACCCGTCCACCTCCATGTCAGATTCTCTTCCGGCCTTGCGTTGCTTAGCCAAGTACTCTGTTGATGTGATCTAGAAACCTAGAACTGTCCTTGACACTCCCCTCCCCGTTCCACCAACAGCTCAGCAGCATCAACTCTGGTCTGTTTCAGTAGCTGAACATCTCTCGTCCACGCACATTATGGGCCAAGCACTTTGGTGCAAAGCCATCTTTTGCTTTGGTGTTTCACATTCAGTCATGTCACCAGAAACCTCTCACTAAACCCACAGGGCACTTCCTGGGCTCTCCTTACCAGCTAGTAATCCTTATTTTTAAAAAATCTGTCACTACTCTGTGAATGATTCTCCACTGCTCTTAGAACGCAAAAACCCTTCATATGACTCCCCAGACCATGCGGGTCTACCTTTGGAGTCCTTCCCTCCCTGTATTAATCCTATCACACACTTTGCTTTTGTTCCCTTGCACTGCCTGCCGTGGTGCTTCCCACATGGCCTTTAAATACTCTTCACCCCCACCAGAATGCTTTACCGGTCTGCCCTAACTCCTGCTTTTTCACATTTGGGGAAATTTTAGCTTCTCTGCCTACTGACGAAACCGTCACAGGAGTTGTTGAGGCTGAGTTGGCATTTGGCTGGCGCTTAGTAAGGGCTCCCCATCAGCCTGATTATCGCTGTCCTCCTCGAAACTAACTCCTATTATTGTGTAGCATTGTACACTTTTTTCTTAGTATTTACCATAAACTTCCTGCCGGGCATGGTGGCGCGTGCTTGTAATCCCAGCACTCGGGGAGGCTGAGGCAGGAGGATCACTGAGAGTTTCAGACCAGTCTGGGCTACAAAGTGAGCTCAAAGCCAGCTTGAACTGTATAGGGAGATCCTGTCTCAAAAAGACAGAAAAACAGTAACAAAAAAACCTTCCAAACCCAAAAAAATCCCCACCAAACAAACAACTTTTACTTCCTATTCCTCTGACCTTTATAAAAGTACCCTGTGCCCTAGCATAGTATCTGGCATGGGACAGGGAGCTCAGTAAATACAGTATTTGAATGTTTCTAAAGGCTCAAAGTGCTTATTCGTAAGTCTGAACACACTAAAGACACTGAAAGGATATGTACAGCTACCAGCCAGGCACGGTGGAGCAAGTCTGCAATCCCAGCTGAGAGAGGAGGATCACACATTCAAGCCCATCCCAGGCAATTAAGCGACTGAGACCATGTCTCAAAGAAAAAAAAAAGCCTTAGGTTCAATCCTTAGCACCAAAACAAACAAAAACATAAACTGAGGCTGTTACTTTATCCCAAATCTAATTATGAAGAAGCTGGTAAAATAAGGGAAAGTTTTCCACATTAGAATTAAATGTCCAGACTGGAATGTTCCCATTCAGCTGTACCCAGAAACTAGTCGCACCACTCTCCTTACTGGGATGTGCAGTGATAAGCTGACAAGGGCTAGGTCCAGCAAAGCTCTGTGACCAGGAGGGAAGAAACACTGGGTACTCTGGCTGAAGGAGGGAGCTCGGAACTGACCAGCTCTTTCTTGCTATCTGGAAATAACAATCTCGTCCCCATCAAAATGATTCATTTATAACGACGGACATTTAAACAGTGGTTTTTGTTAAGACACAACTTTAAGGCAACTAAAGCTAGTGAATAAAGCAGAACAAGTTCCTTTGAAGTATTTCATTTGCTTCCTAAATTTTCCTGACCTCTGATAAAATGGCTTGCCTCAAAAACCTACCCTTAAAGCATGATATAAAATGCGCACCTTCCTCCGTATCACTTAGGTTTAGCTACCATAGCATTTACCACCTAATAAAGTTGCTGATCCATGAGCATGTTTTGTTTTATCTCATGGCTTCATAGATTTCTTGACATAAGACCCGAAGTATCTTTGGGTCTTTGGGTACAATTCGAGGATAGAAAAGTGCTCAGAAAATGAGTGGTGATTTGTCAAGGTGGTAAGCGGATGCCGTGGAAGCAAGGCCCTGCTCGGAGCACCTCCTTTACAGACAGCCTCAGCCAGTCCCCTGCCTCCTTCTCTGTGTGGACTGGAGAAGTACTCCAGGGCCGGGCCCATGCGAGCTAAGTGCTCCACCACTGAGCTTTGTCCTCCAGGACGGTTCCCCTTAATCATTTAATAATAAACTTACACATGTCCGATGGCAGCCAGACTCTTGTAAGGCTTGAAGAAGGTGATTTTTCAATGCTGTAATTTCCTGTGACAGTCCCAGCTTTCCCCGTATCACTTAAAAGTTCTTCAACTAAGTATTTGAAAAACACTGCTACAGGGTACTGCTGAAAAGATCTGGGCAATCAATACATTTGTTTTCATACAACCTTGCTTTTTTAGCCACAGGATACGTTTATGAGGGTGACTGGCTACTCCCTATTCCCATTTCTAGCCACTACACTGCAACGGATGGGGCAGACTACATCTTGCAGTTCCTACTGCTGGGTGATTTGGGAAATAAGGTACAGTCTGTCTGATTTTTCCTAACTCAGAAGGAAGAAAGGGTACATTCTTGCTTCCTCTTTATATTACGCATCTGAGGTAAGTCTGGCAATACTCAACAACGAAGTCATGATTTAGGCTGCCTCATTTGAGCACAGTCTTCTACATGACCGGATTGAGGCTAGTGGAAGGTTTTGGCTTCGAGGGGCCATCTGAAAATGTTTAAAGGCATTTTTCATTGTGTTCGCTAGGGCAGGAGCATGAGGTGCTTGCTATTAACAAAGATGATGTTGCTGAATATTCCGCAGTGCACAGGATAAACACCACACAAGAACTATCCACACTAAAATGTCAAAAGTGCAGTGCTTGAGAAACCCAGTATGAGCCAAAGTTAGTTGAGATATTTCTTGGGCAAAGAAATTGTGGGAACAAATTTCATTCCCACATTTACCCCAAATACCTTCTCTTGACATGTAGATAAGAGATGGAGGGAGGGAGAAAAAAGAATGGGGTAGAGATGAAGGGAGGGAGAAGGGGAGATCGTTTTAAGCTTCATACAATTAAGTGGTAGGTACATAGCATCTTTGGGTCATATAATGTAAGACTCAAAGCTCAATGTACAGAATTTACATTAATTATATTCCATTCCACAAAGAGATTTAAATTCTCCAGAGTTCAACAAGGTTAAAAAATATTCACAATCACTATAAGACAACATTCATGAATGCCAGTTGTCTTATTTACCTGCAATGATAAAATAATTCACTGAAAAGGATGCCCGCTCTGAAGGAAATGATAGCAAGATTATATGAACACTATCACATTTATTTACTTATATACTGACTTCTCTCAAAAATGATTTGAAGTGGCATTATACAAAAATATTTCTATACTCAAAAGTTTGGATGCTCTTTTTTTTTTAATTAATCCAAGATTTCATTTAAAGCCACAGTTTCTATCTAACAGGTTAAAACTTTCAGGTTTACTTCAATTACTATTTTCCATGTTACAATTTACATGGCTTTAAGGGTTAGGCAGGCCTTACAGTTTTGCTTTGTTTCATGAAAGCCATAATCACACATCCTCTTAAATCAATGGCCTTTTCTAAGTTACAGTGTTTAAATCTGTGACACAGTAGGGGAGGAGCCTTGCAGTGACACAAGCAGGGAACGGAACAAGGCCGCTGCAAGCCTTGGAACCCCAGGGGCTGTGAGCCACCACCAGAAGCCAGGAGGGGGCAAGGAGAATCTTTTCTAGGCCCAAAGAGCATGGCCCAGGAGTTCTAGACCCCAAAATTGTACTGTCAGGAATCACTTGGTTTACAGTGCTTTGTTATGGCGACTTAGGGAATGTGTGTGTTGGTACTTTTTATTCATCACAAAACGCTCTCTGGCAGCTGTGGGTGACAGCTGTGTGTTAAGAGCTGGAAAGAGATACCAAAATACAACGAAAGAAAATTCACGATTTACCTCTACTGTGGTTGGTATGTAAAAAACCAATTCTGTATCTAAACCAATGTACAGAAAACAAAACTAAGCAATTATTTTCAGAAATAAGTCTTTGAATGTTTTATCGTATTTGATAGCAGCTTTTTTTATTGGTTACAAAACCTAAGCCCATATACAAAATTAGGAACACGTTTAGATGCCTCTTTTGAAAGAAGGTTTTAGTCTTTTTCAAATGAGTTTAAAAAAAATAAAAACAATGCAATTTTTAAACACTGTTTGAAAACTTAAAAGTGCAGCAATATACTTAATTTCATTTATCTATGAAATGGTGCAATTCCAATTAAAAACTGGTAAGGTCACAACAAATTTAACCAAGCAAATGCACACATGTGTCTGCACTACTTGATGCTAATGTTCACTTAAAACGCAAGAAGAAATAGGAATCATCACAGTGGAGGCCCAATTTTAATCTGGACATGTGCAAAATTTTAAAAGGTAACTGTCAGTTAAGTATGGAGAGTTTGGAAGAGATTAAACTGAAAGGGGGACAATTTACAATATCAAGAAGATTTGGACTTTAAGGGTTTCACCGAAGTTTGTGACCTTAATTTGCTTTGTTATTCTTACTTTTAGTGAACACCACACAGTTGCAAAAATCTAGACAGTAGTGCCTGAACAGGATGCAGTTACCATATGAAGCTTTCACACAAAATTTGGATAAAGAAAAAAAGGCACAATGAACTTCAACTCAACTTTATGTGCACAAGAGTTGAAAAATCTGAGCCACCTTAAAGAGAAATTGATTCTAAAATTTATAAAACCTATAAATAATCAGAGGCCAAACCACTACATTAAAACAGATTCTCCAGCAAGTAAAAATCTTGCAGTTTAAACATACGCTTGCATCCACTTTAGATACAAGACAAAACTCACTCTTTAAAGTGGCTCCACCTTGGCGGATACATATATGTGTAAATGATGCACGCTGCTCTGTGTTGTTCATCAGTGAAAACACCCCGCTGACCCGGAAAGCTCTGACGGGATCCGTCTCGTCTTCATCACAGGAAATATACCCCATCAGATAACTAAATCAGTTTAGATTTCCTATCCCTTCACATCAATACATTGGGAAATTATACCCAGTAAACAAGAGCAATAAAACTATTTCTGCAACAGCACAAATTATTTAGTTTAAAAATTTTAAATCCACATTTGTTCATTAATAACTGGGTCAGACATTTTGCGAAAAGCATTGACTTTCATAGTAACACCAGGTTTTTGCAGAATTACTTAAAAGATCACTGCAAATCAGGCTTATAAATTACCACAGATAACTCCACTACACAGATCCCTGTTTAAAGTTTTAATATGTGCCAATGCTTTTAGAGTAGGATCTGAAGTAACTTTCCCAAAACTCAATGAAGTCTTATAATACTAACTTAACTGCTGGTTTGTTGCCAACCACATTATCAAAAGCACTGGTTACTAGTAAAAAATGTTTTAAGACTAAATTACAGTAAACATGAAAGCTCCACAGTTTAAACCCAATATAAATCAACCATACCCAATTATCAAATTAAAATAAAAATAGTAACTCCTGAAAGCTGAAAGCAAGATTTTTTTCTTTTAACATCACCAATGAGTATTTTAGATCTGTGCAGCTGTTGTTTGCTTTTAAAAATGTTTTTGCTTTTTCGTTTTTGTGTTTCCTTTGTAGTAAGGGACTCTTGCTTTCAACTGAAACAGAAGTTCAAGTCTGTAACAGGTTGCAGCTCAGGTAAAATACCATGCACAGCATTTGATTACTTCAAAACAGCAGGAACACACAGGCTGAAGTGAGTGGTCAAATAGGGCTTGCTGTTCTTACAAATTAGGTATAACGGCGAAAGCATTACCATCCATATCTAAAGTTCTTCCTCCAACCCTGGCTTCTGAGGCAGATAATAAACACATCAATTACTGGTATATGAAGTACAGTTTTTTGTTTTTGTTTTTTTTAAAAAAGCTTATCTGTTTAATCAACAACCAAGTTTCTGTTTTTAAGTTATTTTTTTTTTGTCAGTTCCACCAATGAAAATCATTTGGCTTGTACTTTAAAATCTAGTCTTCCAAACAAAGAATATGAAAATATGTTTGTGGAGGACATGGTGGAGGCTCAGATCACACTGCACCTCTGCAGTCTTCCGATGTGGAGATGCATCATACCAGAGTGTCTTGATCCACAACGCACCATTTCCAGAGGAGCATCCGTGGGCAGCTGACACGCCACCACTGTGGGATACCCTAACTAGAGACTGCGGCTGTCAGCATGTGGCACCAGGGAACGGAGAACAGGGTAGTTGAGACTGTTAAGGAGAATTCTAAAACAGTTCAGGAAATCATGCATATGCGTTTACAGTCCACGTGAGAGTGACTTTTGGCAACTGCAAAATGACTGAGACATGGCTTGCTTGGAAGCATCAAAACGAAGAGGCATGTGTGTTTTGGAGCCTTTTGTCGCTGTTGTTTTCTTATCATCTGGGAGCCATCTGGTGGTGCTTCATGTTGAACGTGAGGAAGATGCTGCACTCAGTTAACCTTAAAAATTAAATTCTTTTGTTTGAAGGTTGGCTGTTGGGTCAAAATTGTAAGTACCTCCTTGTGTCGCTTCAGGAATGAGGCTAGGATCTTCATCAATCTATTAAAAAAGCAAGGAAAAAGCCCTTATGTATAATACTGGAATTATGGTACACACTGAATTAATTTTTTCTTTTTACCTCTTAGGAGAATTCTGTACGGATAATCACTTATTTAGGTAAATTTTATTAAATTTAGTAAGTTAAAATTGAACACACATTTAAAAACATCCCTTTCCTAAGTTCCTGTACCTGCAGATTTATTTAACCTATCTAAGCATATATATCATTTCTATAATTACTATTTATTCCCAGTTAACAGATTACAAACACAAGAACTGTTTTTACAACTTAAAATTATACCATATAATTAAGTTTTTGTTTTTTTTTTTTAAACTGGGAATCATACTCAGGACCTTGCACTTGCCAGGCAGGTGCTTTATGCCACTGAGCTATATCCCCAGCTCCCTTATAATTAAGTTTTGGACAAACTCTTTAAGAGAAATGATTGATGGTACACCTAACATAAATGTAATATAAACTTAAGAAATATTAATGATAAAAGGAAAATTCTTAGTAAATTCACATTGTTTTAATTTATATGCAGACACACCGTATTTAAAATATACTTACATCTTCACCAGAGAAATACTGATCTATGATTTCAAATGCTAATTTATATATGTCTTCATTTTCATGTTGCTGCAAAACTTCAATTTTCTCCAAACCTTATAAAAAATATCAAAATAAAGACAATTGAATGTGTTCTTTTTTTTAAAGGAGGAAAGGTTTATTTATTTTAGCTCAGTTTGTAGAGGTTTCAGTTCATAGAGCTGGCTGGCTAAAAGTGTGCACATTCTAACTGTGGGAAAATCCTAGGAATTTCAGAACAGCCCCGACTTCCCGTTACAGTCTAAAGAAACAGACAAACTCTGATCAGCATCCCACTAAATTCTTTTTCCTTAAAACCTTGGTCTCTGAGGCAGGCAAACTAAACAATCTTCAACACTCCATCAGACAGATTAGAAACTGTGGCACAGAGACAGAAAGGGATTTACTTCAGGTTATATGGCAAGTTAGCAGCAGTACTAGATCCGTCACCTCCCTAGACTGTTTTAATATACTCAGATCATCTCATACAGTAATTTAAACACAATCTTTCTCTTTGTTTTGTTATTATTTTATATAACAATGAAAATAAGTTTTTAGAAAATCATTAATAGAAGATAAAGTTTTAAATTTGAAAAACTTTTAAAGAAGTAGATGTCCTTATGTCCATAGTATTAATAAACCTGGGGAAATAAATTTTCAGAAGAGTAATCAGAGAATGCCTTCATTTTTATTTCCAAGGTATTTACTTCATGTAACAGATGCATGAATTTATAAATTCAAAACCTAAACTATATTCTTCCTTGAAATGTCTTTTTTTTTTTAAAGACAGTATGTAGCTCAGGCTGGCCTTGACCTCACTATGTAGCCCAGGGTGGCCTTCTGCATCAGCCTCTCAAGTGGTGAGCTTATAGGCATGTGCCACCATGCCTGGCAAAATGTCTTTTTTGACTGTTATGGTGAAACAGTTGCATTTTTCCCCCCTTGCATTCATTCCACTAGGATGCCACTTCCACGAGGCCTTCACCAGAGGCTGAACAAATGAGGCCACCCTATCTTGGACTTTCAGCTTCTGAAACTGTGAGCAAAATAAACCTTTTTGCTTTATAAGTATCCAGCCTCACATATTTTGGTATAGCATTGAATAATAAACCCAATAGAGAATATTAGTGTTTCCTATAAAATAATGTCAAATCTCTAGGGAGGTGACTTTGACCATCAGTTCTTATATGTATCAGGAACTAATAATCTCTGGAGAACCCTTCTGAAATGGTAAGGTAGCAAATAAACAACAGCAATACATTTTGATCATTCAACAACGCTATGTACCCTAGTGACTTTCTTTCTAATAAACTAACTTTAAAGGAATGAATATTTTAGACTGGAAGCACCTGGCTACTTTTCTTCAATCCATTCTTACCTCCACATTCTTCTATTATTTCAGCTATTGTGCTTGCTTCATCTCCAGCCATTATCAGAATGTTTTTTAGACCATCTAGAACCACCTGAACCACTTGAGAATCTTTAACTGACAGTAAATTACAAAATGGTGGTATTACGTTCTGTTGGACAAGGTACTCAACCTAGACAAAGAAGAAATATTTTTATTTATGTGATTATCTTTTACCCAAGAAGAATACAGTACAGAGATGAAAAACCATTAGCAACTCCTAAACATAAGAAACTAGCATACTTTCCAAAATCAAGTGACAGTTACTTTTTTCCAAACTTACCTGATCTTTTCTGCCACTTATTGTTAAATTGCTAATTGCCCAAGCAGCTTCTTTTTGTGTTCCAAAGTCCCCCTGAAGGTTAAAAGGCATATAATGAATTCTTTACCACAATGTCTTAGTTATAACAGATTAGGATAAATGATGAGAACATAGAGGACTGACCTTAGCAAGCTGATGAATAATCATAGGGATTAATCCAGCATCTATTACAGCTTGAACTTGTTGCTGATTGCCTGCTGTTATGTTGGAAAGGAACCATACTGCTTCCTATAATTGGACATAATACAGGGCACAGTTTTATTTGAGTAAGTATCTCTAGTGCTTTTATATATTTAAATATATTTTATATATATAACAAAATTACTTGAGTTATGTTAAAATGATTACATCTAAAAAGTGATTTGGTTGTCTAAGATTTCCCATTTAAAATAAATTATATAGAAATTTCCATCCATAATATTTGTGCTCCATCTCAACAACGCACAAGCCTACTATAAGCTACAAATTATTCTAGGCCAACAACGGCGAACCATTTAGAGCTTTCAACAATGTATACAGCTTGCTGTGGAATGCACGCCGCAGGTTCACCACCACTGTTCTAGGCAATGGTAATAGGCCAATAAACAAAACAGGCCAAAACCTTCGTTCATGCAGCTTACATTTCTGTCTATTAGTTCTCTCTAAAAGGCAGAAGTAAATAAAAGACTGAATTTTGGAGTATGTTGTTAAAACTACCATGGGTAATGAAGATGAACTGCTTTATTTTAAAAACATCTATTCCTAAGAGATAATCATCAGGTATTCCACAGAAATTAAGCATCTAGTTTAGGAATGGGTCTATATAACAAATACTGTAGTAATGTAACATTAAAGGATTTACAAACCACAAACAGGCTTATTGTAGTATTATTATCAAATGTGTATCTTCTCAGTCCTGTACAACTGAAACAGTTAACTAAATTTATTCTATCATCCAGCTATGGTAAGATGTTAACAATGCATGAATCTGTACTTAAAGTATATGAGTGCTTCTCTCCCTTCCCTTCCTCCCTTCCTCAGGGTGGGCTTGAGCTTGCAATCCTCCTGACTTCAGCTTCCTGGAGTGCTGGAATTACAGGTGTACACCACCACATCTGGCTACTTTTCTTATAAAGTTTGTAGGTTTGAACATTTTTGAGGTTTGAACATTTTTAAACTAAAATGCTAAGGGGAAAAAATGAAGTTGGTAAATTCTACCCGCAGGAATTCCTAATGGTCTCAAGATGTAACATAAATTCTCAAGGTGAAAAACTTCAAGCAACTATCTGCTTGTTGACCGTGAGTATATAACTGTATGAACCTTTTCCTTCCCTCATGATGCCTTCACTGAAGAGCATCACAGGCCAGAACACCGTTACGTACTCCTCTGTCTAGGCTTTGTATTTGTTTTTCCCAATTATGGAATATACTCAGCCACAAAATCACTAATATTAAAATTTCTTCAGTAAAAATAGCTGTGCCAGAGTCTGAGAGTCTCTGGCTTCTCTGTATTCACTGGAACAGATTTACCCATAAAAATTAATTTTTGACAATATGCTTTTCTATAAGAATCCAAATCAATTATAGTCAAGCAATTATATAAACATTTATGACAAAGAAGAAATGATCAGTTTGGCTGGGTTTGAAGGAAGGCAGCATTTTAGTCAGATAAAACTATATTAGAAACATAAACCACAATGAGATACCACTTCACACCTACTATGATGCCTATAAGCATTTCATTAAAATAGAAAGTAAATGCTGATAAAATATGGGGAAACTGGAAACCTAATATATTTCTGACGGGAATCTAAAATGGTATAAACATTTTGGAAAACATTTTGGTGGTTCTTCAAAAAGCTACCACAGGATTACCATGACCCAGCAATTCCTAGCTTTCTACTCAAAGGAAATGAAAGCCAAAATTATATATGGTACTGAGCCATAAGGAATGAACTTCTGCTGAATATTGCTAAACAGATAAGCCTTGAAAATTTGTTATGTGAAATATACCAGATATAAAAAGATTTAAGTACTTAATTACAGACTACAAAACTAATAATAAATTTGTGTTTTAAACTTGAAATCTTATAAAGAGGAGCTTTTCATAATTCTGGAATTTTGGTACTTCATCTTAAAATCCACTCTATTTCTGTAGCAAGTTAAATTATGATCTGTTTGAGTAAAAAAGTACTAGCCACTTAAGCGGGAGGCTTGAACGTACTTTCACTAGTGGCTATTAATTTAGTAGCTGTTGATACTGTTCAATCTATAAAAATATATTTCATCTAAAAATGTATTTTGAAACCTTGTGATGAGACTAGTACTTACAGGAAGCAATTAAAATTAAAACAAAAAATTACAGATTACCTTAAAACAATTCTCATCTTAACCACAATGTTTTTGAAGAAAAAACACACTGAAACATGCAGCAACAGAAACAGGACAGTTAAAAAGGGGGCATCTGAAGAGAAAGAGACATAATGGGTGAGGACCTCACACACTCCTCACCTTATTTATCTTCTCTTTTGGGTGCGATAAAAGATTTGGGAAGTGCGACAGAACGTCACAATTGAGAACAACCTGGGTCTGCTCGTCAGTGCCAGTCACGATGTTGCCAACTGCTCTGAGTGCTGCGGTCTGGGGAGGGATTAAAAACAGCATTTTAAAAGTTACTTATCAAGAAATTTTCTATTTTTCATAATCCTGAGAAAATGTAAAAATTTAAGAAGCAACTGGTTAATATTTATCACAAAGCAATAACCAGAATGAGCAATTCTTAAATTTAAGCAATAGTCTATGAAAAAATGGAACTTTATGGTAAAACTGCCCAGAAAACTGTTTAAAAAAGGTTTTTAAAAACAGAAAATTCCGTTTAAAAATAGCTATTCATATCCATTACTAATGAGCCCTCATTTCCATCTAAAAAGGAACTTTAGCAGAAGTGTGATTAGCAGACCTAACAGCCATCTACCCCTAATCGAAGTCATAGAGAGAGGAATTGTACTTAGGAAGCTTCTATACGGTTACTGGGAGGAAGAAAATAAATCTTAAACTAAATCACTGGCTTTTGATTGACAAGGTCCGATTTGAGAGCTATACAAAAAGAACTGAAAATATCTGGTAAAGGAATGTAAAATGAAAGGAATAAAAGAACCCGGCCTAGAACTTGCTGAAAAGTGAAAGGTGATACCAGAAGAGAAGTAAATTTTGTGGAAGATCATTTTACTTCTATCTGGTTGAAAAGACAACAGAATACTTGAAGGAGTTCTTAGAAAGTATGTTTAAGGGGTCAAGAACAACTGGTTATATGGTTCTGAAACTTAGCAATGATTCTACGCATGAAAAAATATCGAAATCAACAAAATCACACCTAGGAGACTACAGAGAGAGCCTGGGCATCATGCTAATTGACTTAATTGAAGCTTGGCTGTAACTGTGTGTGTAAACTCACTGGTTATAGCACACAATTCTATTTAAGAAAAAATGTAAAACTACTTACTTGAACCTTCACTTCCTGGTGGCTCAGAAGGGGCACCAGAAATGGCACAACCCCTGAATCAATAACCATTTGTATCTGTTCATTCCCTCCATCTGTCAAGTATGACAGAGCCCAAACAGTGTCTACAAGAATCTACAGAGAATAAAACAAGAGTAACTCACTGGTGTTCTTACTTAAATGCTGAAAATACATATATCAGGTGATAACACAAAAAGGAACCAAATTTTGTTTAGCTTAGCACCAAAGGTATCTATTTATATAGCAAACCCAGTTAAGTGGCGGTTATCTTACTTTCTTCACCTATCAGACTAATACAAATTTAAAATGTAACATTCTTAGGAGAGTTGGGCACAGTGTCACTTTTATACGCTGCTTGCTGCTGAGAAGGCAAAGTGGCACAACTCCCAAATTAGGCAATTTGGTAGTACATAAAAAATTATAAAAGCATTTGCCCTCTGATCTAACAATCTTGCTTTCAGAAATTTACCATGAAAATGTACCTCCAATAGCACAGAAATGCACAAACCAGAGAATCCTGTAGCATACAATTCTGCTTTGCCCTGTGATGTTTTAGGAGACTATTAAATGAAATATAACTTTGGTTTCATTAAATAGTCCTTTCTATTAACAGGAAACCTTTTTTCCCTAAGTGGTATACAGAGGTTTCAATAATGGTATAGTCAAAGCTTCTAGACTGAGATCGTTAATGGCTTTTGGTGGGATCTCCATGACACTATCTCAGGCTGGTGGAAGAAGTTAAGCTGCAGCAGGACTTGGAAGAAGTTAAGCTGCAATAGCAACTACACACTCTTGTAATCTTTAATTTTGTTTGTAATATATCAGGTCTTCATATAAAAACATTCTGAAAAAACTTTTTAAATATTGAAATTCACAGCTCAAGACTATTGGGCCATTCTAGTTTCTTCTGTTTTGAGCCTCAGTCCTCTTGAAAACTTACACCATTTGAGCCATAGGAAAATCTCTAGCAGTGAAATCTTGTAATTAAGGATAGCTCAGTTAAAGTACTTGCCTGAACTACAAAACAATACCCTGCCTCTAAAAACAACAACAAAGATAGGACTCATCCTTGATCAACTCCTATAAGGCAGGCTGAGCTCGATAACTTCTTTCTAGACCTGACACATTGGGCTGCACCAGATTATTTACGTCATTAATTTAATTTATATAGAAAACACTTCTTTTTGACTCCTGCACTGTAGGCCCTAGTCTGAACTCTGGGAAGGGCTGAGATTCCACGCCATGCTGCTGATGTTCAACAAAACCCCTGTACACAGGCCCAGGAGCGCCTGGGTTGGCAGTACTTCATACTGCTGCAGCACATCACTGCTGAGAGAATTCAATGTTGTCTAGATGACTTCACTGGGAGAGAGCAACTGGAAGCTTATACCTAGTTTTTCCTGAAATCCACTCATTCTGCCTTTTGTCTTTGTTGATTTTAATTTGTATCTTTTTGCTGTAATAAACTCTAAATGTAACCGCTTTTCTGGTTTTTGTGAGTCCTTCTAGTGAATCATCAAACCTACAGGTGGACTTGGGGACCCCTAACAGACTTATCACCAATAACTAAGTCTTAACAAATGTAATTTGCCACAACTGGTTAACTTCGTTTGTCCACAGCAAAATAACCTCAGTTTGTATCAGATGTTGGATGACACTGAGAATTGTGTCATCTCAGGCCATGAATGAACAAAACTTCAAAAGGGCAAGAATACCAGATGCTCCCAAATTACTATGATCACAAACTAAGAAAGGTAAAGGAAGGAACCTGAATCAGTCAGGTTTCCTCTCTAGGTCTCAGGGTCAATAAGCAGTTTTGCTTTAATGCCACACAGGCACATTGAAACCCAAAACCCAGCTAAATGTCTCCAGACCCAGCCCAGCCTTTTCTCCAGCATTCTCGGTAGGCATCGCCTCCTGAATTCTTAACTCACTCCTCTCCTGCTGCGCACCTCTCCCTGCCGCTGTGCATGTTCTCTGTTGCCCCTCACCCTGAAGTGCAAGTTAGAAAGCTGGCTGTTGCTCCTTTTTTCCTTCACCATCCATATCAAATTTAGCAAATTTATCATCGAAGCATTTCTCAGGCCTCCCTTGGCCTCCCTACTGCTCATACCTCAGCTCTGTTGCTGGCCCTCGCTTTTTCTTGTCCCTACACTGCCTACCACAAAATTACTACTTATCTGCCTCACCAACTCTAATCTCCTCAAAAATCTATCCTTAATTAGTATGAGTTATCACTTCACAATACAAATGTGAGCATTTATTCTGTAGTTCTCTATGAGCTACAGAAAAAACTGTAACAGTGGTACCCAAGAAACCGTACGGTCTAGAACCTGCTAACTTCCGGCCTGGTATTGTCCCCTCTATGTTTCATCATTCATGTTTGTATCACTCTACTTTTATAAACTCGTTTGCTCACTCTTCTTCCTGGTTCCCACTGTGCCACTTGCAAGGAATTCTTCAGTTCCATTTTTAGCCTCTCTGAAGTACAGCATACCTGTATCTTATTCAATGCGATATTTTAATCAGTCCTTAGATTCTGATAAATCCTACAACTGTACTGTCTTTTGCTTCCTGGAAATTTTGTCATAGACAAGCAAGAAGTTCCACATTATACTCTATCTCATAACACTTTTTTTTTTTTGGTCTTTTTGAGTCAGGGTTTCACTATGCAGTTCAAGCTGGCTTGGACTTGCAGCAATCCTCCTGCCTCAGCCTCCCAAGTGCTGGGATTACAGATGTGCACCGCCACACCCATCCCAACACTTCCCTTAACTGTTGTTTGTCATCCATAACTATACTTGTGTATATACCTGTATGCTGCTCTATAAAAACTATTTAATGATTCCACATTCATTATAAGATAAAGCCAAAATTCTTTCATATTAATTAGGTTTACTGGTATATTTTAGGTATACATAATAATCACGTTCATCATAGGTAATTTATACCTGTACATGATATATCTTGATTTTGTCCCCCATTCCCCTACCCTCCTTTTAACCCCTCCTCCCCTCCTAAAGCCAAAATTCTTTAACACAGGATTCAAAGTTCTGCAAAATAATTCTGTACCAAACATACTGAGTTATTATCTTTCTATATCATATACTCTAAAATCTCCACGGTCCTTACCATCTTTCTTTGAGGTCCTGAAATTATTTTCTCTACTTGACAAATTCTACTCATGTCAACTGTGTGACTTTTGACAGATTATTTAACTACCTCAGTCCTTTTTAAAATATCCACATTAGTAAATAATGGTAAGAGAGAAAATGACAGTACCAATCTCATAGGATTTTTGTTAAGAATTTTAAGAGAGTTAACATATGCAAAGTGCTTAACACAGTGCCTGGCACATTTTTAAACTCAACAAACACTCTGCATATTCTCTCTGACATCTCTGTCACCAGCTCCTTCTTAAAATGCTCATTTCAAATGGGATTTCCTCACTGAAGCTTTGTGGTTTACCAGAAAAAATTATCTTTGCTTTCTTCATCTAGCCCTATGGTCATTTCTCTGTTACACTTGCTTTGGTCTGCTTTCGCATCATGTGGTGTGTTTATGTAATCCTTACACATACATACCTGTGATAGCTTAATTCATATTTAGGCACAATATAACAGAACAATAATGATGACACAATAAATGATGACACCAATAAACTATAAAAAAATTGTTTAAAAACTTTTGAATTTTTGGGATTTTCTGATTAGTATTTTTTGCCCACGAGAAAATGAAAACTGTACAAAGTAAAAATGTGGACAAGAGGGAACTGCTATACAAAAATTAACTACACATGTGATAGTATCTCTAAAGTTAGCACTTTCTGCTGGCTTAAGTTATTATCTTATTTAATCTTAACTCCATTTCCAAAAACTATTTATACATTGTAGAAGCTTGACAAGTAGGTAAAACACAGTCTGACAATTTAAAAACCATCCCAGTCCCAGCAAGAGCACATCACACACGCTAACTCCTGCTGTACTTACATTTATGTCTGTATGGTATATGAGGATACACAAAGCTGGCAAAATCTGAGGAGAGAAAATAAGCAGAGTAACACTGAGAGTTACAGACATGTCTTAGTAAAAAGAACTCTGACACAAAAAAGCAATAAGTATGTTTGCAGGGCAAGAAAAACAATGTGAAATTTGTTTGATAAAAACACTATAAACTGGGCATGGTGGCACATTCCTGTAATCCTAACACTCAGGAGGCTGAGGCAGGAGGACCACCACACATCTGAGGCCAGCCTAGGTTACACAGTGAGTTAAGACATAAAATGTTAAGTGAAAAGAATGGTAATTCAAATGCATAACTATGAATCTATAAGAAATGTTACTCTTAAAATTCTCATTGTCTCACCTGATTAAAGTAGGAAAAAGAATTTTATTTCATAAGCTAGTTGGGCAATATTAAACGTTTTGACCTCAGATTTACTTAGGAAAATTACAAAATATAATGGTTGGTGTGTTGAATTCAGGCCTTACAGATCTCTTTTTAAAATCTGGAAGACACTGTAAATCTCTCCCAGGATCTCACATTAAGTACCCTTGCATATGCATAACAACAAGAGGTAGCAGACGCTGGCTGAACATGTGGATTACAGACATGGATTATAGTGACACAGAATCAGCAATTCTCCACACAGTAAGGTGAATAACGGCTTTGGGGGACCCCCGCCCCTTGGGGATTAAACCCACGCATCGCACACGCTGGCCAAGAACACTGCCACTGAGCTACATTCCCAAAGCTCGTGTGAATTTTATACACTCAAAATACTCACATCCATTTACACATTAGCTGTGAACAGAAAAACTTTTCCTTTTCTTTATTGGTAGATTTAACATGAAGTATGTCACCCTTTTAAGAACACTAATTTTGTCAGAAATCAATTGAACTTAATATAAATTCACTCAAGAACATTTTCACATACATACACTAGTTCTACTTGTAGCAACCCCACCCTTTGGTATTATAACAACAGTGCAATGCAGTAATAAAACTGAAATAATTTTTTTTCCTTTTTCTTGTATTTCTTTTTTTTTCCTCTATTCTTTTTTTTTCTTTAAGTCAGGGTCTTGCTCTGTAATTCAGGCTGGCCTTAAAGTCACTATGTAGCCCAGGCTGGCCTTGAATTTGCAGCAATCCTCTTGCCTAAGCCTCCCAAATGCTGGGGTTATAGGCATACACTACCACACCTAGCCTATATTTCTTTTCTTGTGTTGTATTTTTTTATTTTAATTTTTAAAGTTTTCTTCTTATAAAACTCATTTAAAAAGTAAACATTAAGATGAGTAAGATTTGTTCACATATTACTAAGACACTCAACTTTTATTTCACAGGAGTGTAACTAATACATCATGTTATTCAAGAGTCTCACACCTGCAATGAAATCAGCATGAACATTATTTCATTCCCTGTATATGAATACCTAAAGCATAAACATAGGGAAAATATACCATCTGGCCTTTGCAATTCTTCATTTACCTCCTGAACTGTCTCCATAGGCGGTGGGGGATCCTTATTCCTGCAGAGATTTACAATGACCCATGTGACGTTCCGAAGGAAGGTGATGGGAATGGAGGGATTGATGAAGGACAGAAGAGGTTTGACAACTCCCAGTGATATGACATAATCTCTACATTGAGGACCATCACCTACAGAAATGAAAATTGTATTTAAAAAAAAATTACATTCAGGATGAGAAAGTTTGGAATGTATGCAATGGCTCATGTTGGGACACTGATGTTCTATGTTTCCTCAATGCTACTCAAGGACATCCACTGTTGTTTCTCCAGATTTTAATTTGAGGAACACAAATTTAAACTACCACTCCTGATACAAATTGTGTATTCTTTTACACGTATGAGACACCACCTTAAGTTAGTGTTTATAAGAATAGTCAACCCACATTAAATTCAGAGGAAACATAGTATGCAATGGCTATGCCAATGTAGAAAAAAATGTTAATTAAGATTCTTAATTGGTCTTTTAAAATGTAACTGCAACTTACCTATAATGTTTCCCAAAGCCCATACTGCTTGTTCACAAACATTCTGATGTGGTGAATGGAGAAGTCTCAGAAAGAGAGGTACTGCATCTGTAATAAAGAAAAGCTAATATTTATACTAGCAAAGTGCTAAAGAGTTTATAGATTTATAGATTTCAGGCTAAGTAAGTTGATTACAGAATCGGCTACCCTCTGTTATCCCACCCTAGTTTACTAGATAAATAAATATGGCAAGGAATATCTTTACCCTAAAAATAATTATCAGTATTTCCCCCAATACTATGAGAATCTAAAAGAGTATTATATCCTTACCTACCAAAAACAAAAAAGCGAAAAGGCAGCATGAAGTCTTTCTTGGGGACTGAGGGTATAGCTCAGCAGCACAATGCCTGCCTGATAACGCAGTGGCATAGCACCTGCCTGCAAGGCCCTGAGTTTGACTCCTGGTTCCAGAAAAATATGAAATTTTTCTCATAGTTCACTAAAAAAAGAGTTCCTACTCCCAATATGTAACCTTAAAGTATAATTCTTTGGGCTGGGAAAATAGCTCAGTACACACAGCACTGTCTGAGGCTCTTGCTTCAATCTCAGAAGGAAAAAAAAAACCTTACATCAAGTCTACTTTATATAAATAAAACTGGGGATTAAACCCAGACTCTTTGCACTGAGCTATACCTCCAGCCCTTCTTAAGATTTTTTATCTTGAGAAAAGGTCTTGCTAAAATGCCCAGGCTCACTTGTGTTTTTTTTTTGCGGTACTGGGGATTGAACTCAGGACCCTGCGCTTGCTAGGCAAGCGCTTATTCCACTGAGCTATATCCCCAGCCCCAGCCCAGGCTCACTTGAACTTGCAATCCTCTTGCTCCGCTTCCCAAACCCTGGGATTACAGGTGCATAATCCTTATTCTTTACACAACTTTATACTCATTTCCAGGATAAGCTAGATCACTTCTTAAATTTCAAATGTGAATTATCTTTAAGGATATTTTTGGCATATCTGTGTACTATTTATATTATTCACTTGACAGTCTTATTAAAATCCATACTTTAATAAACAGAATTTATGAGTTTAAGCGTATGATACAATAATTCTTAGCACGTATACACAGTTGTGCAGTCACTGCCACCATCCCCTCTAAAACTCACAGTAATCACTCATTTGCTCTTTTGCTAGCCACTCTCCCAGCCCTCGGCAATCACTGACTGATTTCTGACTCTCTGCATTTGCCTATTCTACATATTTCCAATAAATGAAATCATACCATGTTATGGTATAAACATCAAGTATCCCCTAAAGACTTGTGTATTGAGGGCTTCATCTCCAGTGCAGCAATGTTCAGAGGTGGGGCCCAGAGAAGTAATTAGATCATGAAAGCACCAACCTCATTAATGAATGAACCCTCTGATGAGTGCATAGCTTAACGTGCCACTAGGAAGTGCGGCCCTGCTGGAGCACTGAGGTCACTGGGGGCTGCCTCTGAAGAGGACATCTCTCCGCTAGCTGTTCCTATGCTCTGTTTCCTGGATGCCACGAGGTGAGCAACTTTCCTCTACCACACTGTCCAGCTATGAGGTTTTGGCCTTGGAGCCAGTTAACCATGGACTGAAACTTCTAAAAACACAAGTCAAAATAAACCTTTGCTCTCTGAAGTTGTGCATTTCAGGTACTGCATCCCAGCAATGAAAATTAACCAATACACACTGAATGTAGTTTTTTTGTCAGGCTTCTTTCATTTAGTATGTTTTCCATCGATGACGTACACTGATGTAGCAGGCACCGGGATTTGTTCTCAAATGCTGAATAGTATTCCACTGCGTGCACGTTTTGTTTATCCACTCACCACTTAACGCACATTTGGGTTACTCATGAACAGTGATGCTCTGAACATCTGTATATAACTCTGTGTGGACATATTTCATCTCTCTTGGTTCCTCCTAGGAAAAGTGCTGGGTCATATGGTAACTGCTTAACCTTTTGAAAAATTCTTTTCCAAAGCAGCTATACCACTTTACATTCCCACCAGCAACATATGCAAGTTTCACCTGACCTATTTTTAATTTAACCAATTTCATTTATCACTTCTGTAAAACAGAAGACGAGCATCATTTATCAGAAACAGAAAAGTCAAGAAATAAACAACAAAAACAAAAGATTTTATTAAATTTCACCTGATTTCTATTAAAGCCCCCTTCTAAAATCTGTTCCCATCCTGTTACAACTAAAACCAAACTGGGAATTTATTATAGGACTATGTTATTTTCTGTCACCACATTAAATAAGTTGAAGCCCATCTTAAGGTGAACACAATTTAAATTATTTAATGATGGATTAATGATAGTTATGGAAAAGGTATCAACGGTCAAAATAACATAAAATTTACCAGCTTAAAAGTTTCATAAGATAAAATTCAGTCTTTAACAAAGCACTTCCTTGCCATCATTTTTTAAAAAGTTCACTGTGTAAGGAATTTAACTGACTTACTGGACTGTACAACAGCTTGAGTCTGTGCAGAAGTTCCTGATGCTATATTGGTTAGGGCCCAAGCAGCTTCAAATTGTAATGAAGGACTGTGAAAAAAATAAATGAAATGTTTTAAAATTTTTTATGTTCAGACAGGGTCTTGCTTTGTAATTCAGCCTAGCTTGAACTCACTATATAGCCCAGGATGGCCTCAAAAATGCAGTGATCCTCCTGCCTCAGGTTCCAAAGAGCTGGGATTACAAGCTTGTGCTACCACATCTAGCTAAATTCTTACTTTAGATATATAACTACCTCCAAACTTTATAAACCTCAAATCTAAATATCATCTCTTATTCTATCTTGAATTTTACCTCGTTACATCCAACCACTTACCACATTTCTCTACTTGCATATTTCACTGCCTTCCAAAGTCAGTCACTACAAACCTCTTTATGTCCATTGGGAGTTGAAATATTTAGCCAATCACTACATCCCTTGTCTCCTTCCTCTCCCAGACAAAACATATAATTAGAGTCATGACAATTTTACCTCCTACATATTTTTTATATTTCCAGAATCATCCTTAATACCACTGTGATAGCTGAGGCCCTCATCATCACTTGCAACACTAGGCTGGTCTCCAAGCCAGGATGCTGTCTGACCCCACTACACCATCCATCTACAGTACATACGAAGACTGTAAAGCTGCATGTTAAGTTTTCAAAGATAGGTTCAAAAGGTAGGGATTGCTGGAGGTAGTGGCACGGGCTGAGGCAGAATGATCACAAGTTCCAGGCTTCTCTGTGTAACTTAGTGACTCAGCAAAACCCTGTCTCAAAATAAAAAGGGCTGCGCATATTCTCAGTGTAGAGGCCCCGGGCTCAATCTGTGTGTGTATATGGGGAGGTGTACGAACAGCCAGAAGTTTTTTAAAAAGCTTACACCTACAAAAACAGAAATGATTTTAATGTACACTTATAAAAAGGAATAGATCAAGAGATCGAAAGTTGTGAAGACATAAAAAATATAGGCTGTGTGTATGTTCTCGGACTGAGAGCAGGAACTAGGAAATGTGTCTCAAATTCTGGCTTTGGAAGTCCTAACTCACTCTATAGACATACTGAGGACAAAGTGCCAGGGCAAAGGGAAATGATGAGAATTAGAATGGTTTTATTAAAATTAAAACCTGACATAGGACAGATATGTTGAAAGACCTGTTAAGAGGAAATTATAAAATTATATATGCTGCTAGGAAAAATAGATGAGAGAATATAAATACCTTCAAGCAAAAACCAGAGAAGGCGAGCATGCAGCCAGCAAAAGGAGTCAGTGGACAGTAGAAGTAGAGATGGCAGATTAAAAAGAGGAGTTATTAAGCTAGTTAAGAAACCTAACAAAACCCTAGAGACAGGGGCCTCAAATAAGAACATGGGAAAACATGAAAAATTAAAAAGCCATAAAGTCTTTTGAGATGTCATGTTAAAAATGTAAGTGAACAAATTAACAACAAATGAGCATTTATTATAAAGTTTAAATTGTACAGTTTATTTATACATTCCTCACAACCACGTAATTTTATAGATAAGGTATCTGAGGCTCAAAAACCACGTTTTGGTCAACAGCAACCCCTGGATTTTTGTTGTTGTTGTTGTTCTGTTTTGTTTCTTTGAGACAGGGTCTTGCTGTACAGTTCAGATTGGCTTTCAACTATGCTGCCCAAGCTGGCTTGAACTTGCCATGATCCTTCTGCCTCAGCCTCCCCAGGTACTGAGATTACAGGCGTGCGCCACCACACAGCTCAACCCCTGGATTTAAAGCAGGGTCTAATGTCTATGGTCTTTTACACTGTAATACAACTTCCCACGAGAAATCCATAAAGCTATATTTAACCACTGGCAATGTTCTATTCTGGCTTTGGGTAGTAGTTATATTGGTTATAATTATTCATTAAGCTATATATATTTTAGAGTACTTTTCTCTATACGGTATACGCCATACACAAATGAGTCCATACCAAAGGGTAAAAACAAAAGAAAAAGAGGGGGGAAAAGGAGGGACCAACAACAGGGCTCTAAAGGTAGAGGAAGAATTTATTTTTCAATAGCTGAAGTAAAACTTAAACACACTTTGTTATGGAAAACACAACAGTATTAAAAAGCATTTAGGGTGTAGAGGCAGCCAGTGGGGAGGGTTGTGACATACAGTGGAAGCAAAAAGTATTTTCAAACACTAACAACCCCTCATGGTAAAAGTTACATACCATAATTTTTATCTAGCGAAGCAAAAAATTCCTGGGACATTTAGCAAAACATTTAGTCTAAATGCTCCAAAATGAAAAACTAGCATTTATTTTACAGCATTTTGAAGTTCAAGCTTATACAATGGCACCTCAGTTCACAAACTTAATTCTTTCCTCAATTGTGGTCACAAACCAAATTGGATGAAAACCGAATCAAATTCAATGGTTAAGTTCAATGTTGACCTTATGGAAAAATTTGATTCAGTTCTTGTTCAGTTTAGTTTGTGATCAGAATTATGGCAAGAATTTTTGTCAACCAAGGTACCACAGTATTCTCCCCAGTTAATTCAAACTGATGAAGTTTGAGACATAGCCCTGAGATATCTCTAAACACAAATGGAAATGCAGTAGTATCTTAAAAAATACCAAGTGGCAATTTTCCCCTTCTTATAAGTGCAATCTGCCTGCTTTCTCTTAATGTACCCCAAACAAAAAGAAAGATGTTAGACACCTAATCACGGTCAGAGTTTTATTAAGGACTTCAAAGTATCAGTGACTGGCTGGAACAGTCCCAGGGTCTGAATGAGCTACTTACTTGTGGAAACCATTTATACTGACTGCCATGAGGCTGCTCTATACATAGACTTATATTCAAGTGAAGGGTGACTCAAATGCTATTTGGGTTGTTTTGAAATATTATTAATTTAAAAACCCTTTAATAAACAAAGACTCTAAGTTATTTGAGATAAAATAGAAAAGGCATTTCCCAGGAGCTAAAAATTTCCTGTAGAATATACAGACTTCAGAAATTTAAAAAGAGAAGTATTTTATGTCTGCCGAGTATGATTATAAAGTAAGAAAATTACACGAAAGTACATGACAATTATAAAACTTAATAAATCAAAAACCAAACTAAGTTCCTTGGCTTAAAAAAAAAACAGAAATTTTAACTGAAAAAAAAAAAACATGAATAGGGAATTAAATCCATACTTACTTATCATCCCTTTCTAAACATTTGACTAGAATTGGTAAAATCCCAGATTTTATTAGGTCATCAATTGGTGGGTTTCTGTCACTGGATAACAGTTTTCTGTAAAAATAAGAAATAAGAAATTATTTCTTGGCTATGTATTTTCAAACTATAAGTAGAAATAATGCACTCTTGGACCAGTGGTCATGTAGAGAAAGCTCCTTCTGTCATCACATGGGCCTCGTCACCCAAGCAGCTGGGCATCAGGTAACAGCTGTTTTCTTCTCAACTAAAACTTCGATATTCAGGTTTAATTGCAATGTTGGCATTTCATGTAGTAAGTGGGTCTGAGGTTACAGTGTGGGCCCTTGGTCTCTATTAGGTTCGCCATCACTATCATAGACTATTAGCTAAGACACTTTAAATACAATATAATTATGGGCCTGACACGGTGACGCAAGCCTGTAATCCCAGAACTCTAGAAGCTGAGGAAGGAGGATCGCTGTAAATTCCTTTGGGCAGCCAGGGCTACATAGTGAGTTCAAGGCCAGCCTAAACTACATAGCAAGAACTTGTCTCAAAAAAAAACCACAAACAAAAACATAATTCTTCCTCTAGTGCACAAACTAGTACTTACCTTGCGGCCTGGACAGCACTCAATTGGACCACTGGGTTATCGCTTGTGGCATTCTGCAACACCAAATGTAAACTTCAGAAATTAAAACAAAAAACAAAACCTTTCAAAATGTTTCAAATTGAGAGCACTTAATAACATACCTGCAATATAGCTTCTAGTGTTACATTTTGCTTTAAAAAAAAAAAAGACAGTTCAGTAGAGTTTATTAGCAAAACCACATTCATTAAATATTCTGTATGTTAAAGCTGATATGCCTTATCATTATAGAATTGGTTTTTAATTAAAAATGAAGTTTCTGTGATTACTACAAAAATGATTTTAAAGACATTTTATAAAAACAAGGTCACTTACTGCTTTAAAATCAGCATCAACATCAGAATCTTCTAAGCTTTCTTCTTGGGGAACATTTCTCTTCTTGAGTAAGTGTTCGTCTCTTTTGTTCTAAAAGGCAACCCATAAATGCCTAAGAGCTCATGAAGGTTATTGTTAATGACAAATCTATTAAAATTATTTTATCTTTATTCAGCAGTGGTGAAATAAATATTGAATACATAACACACACACACACACACACACACACACTTCACTAAGCATCAACATTTCTTAATCTTTAGTGAGAACTTAAAACTTAGGGATGCAGTATTATTATTAGCATCTAGCAAATATATTTCAACTAGTATGCCATCTTAATCTATCTATGGCTAATAGTTGGCTGGAGTACTTTATTAAGAAACCAAATTAACTGGAAAAGTTCAAGGTTCACATATTACATTGTGTATAGGCACACTTGCTGGGGGTGTGGGGAATGGGAATTCATTAACATAAATGTTAAATACTTGCCAACATCTCAGATTTAACGTATTCACACGGCCATAACTGATTTACCTTATGGCTGGGAGGCTTGAACCACAGGTGGTACAAACAGATCTATTCACTTTTGTTGGTCTTTTTGCTAAAAAGTTAATTAAAAGGTACCTGATGGGACAGTTATACATGTACCACTGCTGGCTAAAGGTAGAGGGAAAGTATAAATCTTGTTACCTGGCTTTTATAAACAAGAATTCTCAATTTTAACATTTTATAAGATTTCAATTATCTGTAATAGCAACCTGTGCTGTTTCACACATTATGTAACTCTAGGTAAGTCATCAATTTTCTCTTTAAATTTTACTTTTGGTTGCTATGACATAATAAATTATATCAAAAGATTGAATAAATGACTTTTAATAGCTTTTTCAAATTAAAATTTTGAAAGATATAATTCCAGTATTTTACACACACATGATTGTGGGAGGGGTAATAGGAACTGAACCCAGGGAGCACTGAGCTACATATCCAACCCTTTAAAAAAACTTTGAAGCAAGATCTTACTAGTTAGTTGCCCAGGCTGGCCTTGAACTTGAAATCCTCCTGCTTCAACCTTTCAAGTAGACGAGATTATAGATGCACATCACCACACATAGCTTTTGTTCAAGGTAATATTTATTAAAGTGTTTAAATATAACAAAGTTATTGAAGAGGCATTAATATTCTTGATAAAATTCAGGTCAAACAGAAAATTTTAACTAGAAATATGTATCTAAATCTTGCTGGTTTGTATGCACACCACCAATTTTGGTGCTATGTATAAGCATGCATATTTAAACAAATGCCTGTATATGTTTTTCATTAGTTTACTAGCATCTACTTATAACACAGCATACTTCTCTAGTACTTACTCAAACAGTCAATTCTTAATTTTTGCTTGTCTTTTTGGGACAGGGTCTCGCTATGCAGTTCAGGCTGGCCTTGAGCTCACTTTGTAGCTCAGGCTGGTCTCGAATTCACAATAATCTTCCTGCCTCAGCCTCCTGAGTGCTGGGATTACAGGCATACACCACCACGCTCAGCTTTAAATTTGTTTTATTTATTTATTTTTTTCTGGACTAGGAATCGAACCTAGGACCTTGCATTTGCCAAGCAGGCACTTGTGCCACTAAGCTGTATCCCTGGCAATTATTTTTAAATTAAAGCAGCACAGTACCTGTCTGACAAGCGCAAAGTCTTGAGTTCAATTCCCAGTACCAAAAGTAAGTAAATAAATAAATACATTTCAAAATATTTTACATAGTAGCTTCCCAGAAAATATTACTAAAGTACCAAAAAGCCTAGCAGATGGTATTCTTGACCAGGTGATAAAATATCACCAGTAGTAAAAGATAAATCAGCACTACAGGCTTCCTGGTACTACACTAAGGACAACATCACTTGTGATATTCCTGACCTACATAAACTGAGAAATTTCAGACAAACTCAATCCTGCCATTCTACAAAGAGCAGGCCTGTACTCTTCAAAAATGTCATGAAAGAAAGAGGAACAATTCTAGACTGAAAGAAACTGAAGAAACATGACAATAAAATGCAATGTCTGAGCTTAGGCTTGATGTTTGATTTACAAAGGACACTGTTGGGAACAATCTGTAAAATCAGGGTTGTATTATTTACAAATGAGATAATAGAAATTTACCCACATTAATTTGATAGGTGCACCATGGTTATGTGGGAAAGCATGTCTTTTCCTCTTTTTATGAAACACGAACTGATGTATTACGGGTAATGGGGCACCATGCTTGCAATTTAACCAATTGAAGGGAAAAATGTATACACACATGCACACATGCACTCACAAAAATCAAAGAGAAAGTAAGGTAAATATGGAAAAAATCTGTTATTTATAAGTCAGTTTCATTAGATGTAGAGCCACAATTTAATAAAGCAAACACTTACTCACAGCTGAAAAGTAATCTTAGCTTAAGTGAGGTTGCTGTGAATAATGCTGCAGTAAACACGGGAGTGCAGATAATCTCTGACATACTGACTTAATCTCCTTTGTTGGGTTGTAGGGCTGGAGGTACAGCTCAGTGGGCTAAGTGCTTGCCGCTGAGCACTAGGGCCCTGAGTTCGATCCCCGGTCCCGGAAAAAAAAAAAAAATCTCCTTTGTTATTTCCCAGTTAGGAGCTTTTTTGATCATAGCTGTATTTTTAATTTTCTGAGGAACCTCCACACCTTTTCCCATAATGGTCATAATAGTTTACATTCTCACCTTTTGACAAATTTTTTTTTCTGTTGTACTAATAAACATTAAGTCACTCTTGCGTAAAGACAGCTTCCAACGTCTTCACCTGCCTTTCTCCTTGGGCACTGAGCTTTCCTCTTTTCCTTTACAGCCACACTTCTCCTTCTTCCTTTTTCCAGCTATTGCCCCTCTTCCTCCTCCTCCTCCTTCTTTTTTTTTTTTTTTGGTCTTTTTGAGACAGGGTCTCGCCATGCAGTTCAGGCTGACCTTGAGCTCACTTTTTAGCCCAGGCTGGTCTTGAACTCACAACAATCCTCCTGTCTCAGCCTCCCGAGTGCTGGGATTACAGCCGTGTGCCACCATGCCTGGCCTCTCACCAATTATGTATAAGGGTTTCCTTTTCTACATATCCCTGCCAACACTTGATATCTTTTAATACAGCCATTCTAACAGGTGTGAGGAATTTCGATTTCCCTGATCAGTGAAGTTGAAAATCTTTTCATATACCTGTTAGCCATTTCTGTGTTTCCCTTGTTGGTTTGAAGAACTGTTTACTTGGGACCTCTGCCCTTTTTGTTTTTTCATCAGGTTATCCTGATTTTGTGTTATTTTACTTCTTTTCATATTCTGGATATTAACCCAGCGGGCATGGTGGTGCACGCCTGTAATCCCAGCACTCGGGAGGCTCAGGCAGGAAGATCATTGCATGTTTGAGGCCAGCCTGGGCTACAAAGTGAGCTCAAGGCAACCTGAACTACACAAGACCCTGTCTCAAAAAGACAAAAAAAAAAAGATTGATGATGGATATTAACCCCTTGTCAGATGTATGATTTGCAAATATTTTCTCCCATTCCATGAGATGTATCTTCGCTCTATTGATTATTTCCTTTACTGTGCAGCCTTTCAGTTCGATATGCCATTTGCCTAATTTTACTTTAATTGCTTGTGCTTTTGGGGTGATATCCAGAAAATAAGTGCTCATATCTATGTTACAAAAAATTGTCCTGAAATCTGCTTTTAGAGTTTTACAGGTTCAGGTCTTCCGTTTAAATTTGTAACCTACTGAAGTTGATTTTTGTGTATGGTGTACACAATTTTATTCTTCTTCACATGTACATCTACTTTTCCCACACTGTTTATTGAAGAGACTATCTTTTCCCCATTGTGTGTTCTTGAAACCTTTGTTGAAAATCCAGTTGACTATAAATGTGTGGATTTATTTCTGGGCTCTCTGTTCTTGTGGTCTTTCTGTCACTATCATGCTATTTTGATTGCTGTACACTAGTTTTAAAGATTTTCAAATCTGACAGTGTGATGTCTCTGGTTTTATTCTTTTCACTTATGATCACTTTGGTTGTTCAAAGTTTTCCATGGTTTCATACAAATTTTGCAACAGTTTTTTCCATTTCTGTTAAAAATTTCAAAGGAATGTGGCATGCATTACACTGACTCTGTAGATCACTCTGGGTACTATAGACATTTTAACAGTACTAATTCTTCTAGTCCATAAGCATCAGATATCTTCTCTTCTCTTTTGTCTCAGGAAAGCCTCTTTAGTAAAGGAAGCAGTGCTTTGTTTTCCATTTGGTACAAGTTCCCTAACTTGTCACAGATCAGGACTTCTAAAAAGCACTGCTTTTATGTCTAAAAGTTTTTCTTAAAACTTCAATAGGTGATTTAAATGTAAATACAAAATTTAAGACATAATTCAATTTAATTTTTGAATGACAGCATTTAACAAGTCCCAGATACATGTCTAGAATTAGAAACATATAATCTAATAACAAATGAAACATTAAAAGCAACTTCCCATGGAGTAAAGTGAGTTACCAGGTGGCAGATAACAGTACTATGTACTGGTTTGTGTCTAGAGGCTCCCCAACATCTGATGTGCTCATAGGTGAGGCTTTTTAGAGCTGTCTGGATCTAATGTGTGATTACTAAATTATTCCACTGACTGGTTTAACAGCCATCCTCAGAACTTGGGGCGGATAATGGGAAGGCCCACTCTGGGTGTGAGTGCTGCTCACCCGAAGGGTGTGTAACCTGGATATACTGTGCTACTAAGGGACGGAGAGAGGGCTGCTGATGCTGCTTGCTGCCTACTGCTTTGCTGCCTTCCAGCCTTCTGCCTGTCACGAACTGCTTCTCCTCTGCAGTGCCCCTCTGCCACGCCACACTGCCTTGGAGTCAGCCAACTATGAACAGAAACCTCTATAAACTGTGAGCTAAATAAACCTTTCCTCTGTGCTCTAGCAAATAAGAATTTTTAATTCTATAAATTACGGAAGGGGAAACACATAGCAAAATACAAATATACATGAATAGCTTACATCTATATATCTAATAGAAAGACTAAAATAGCTTTAAAGAAGAGATTTTTGAATATACCAGAACTATTACAAACATTTGAAAATTGTGTTCAAACATGAAAGGGGACAATAAAGGCCTGTATCTGAGGGCAAATGGTGTATCATTAATGAATAACAATAAACAAGTAATTGCTTAATTCTAATTTTACTCCTATTGCTATTTAGGGTGAAGGATCTTCACTTGATCAACAACAATAACAAAACATAAACACACAAAAAGGATACATCATTCTTTCTTCCTAATATGCAAAATCATCTATGACATTAGAAATCAGGGTAATTATTGTGGCTGAGGTTAGGCAGGGCCTTGGAAGAGGCCCTGTGATACAATCTTTTCTTAATTTAGAAGCTGATGGAACTGATATGTCCATTTATAAAATTTTTTCATCAAGTTATATATTCTTTTTTTTTTTTTTTTTTTTTTTTTTGCGGTACTGGGGATCGAACTCAGGACCCTGCGCTTGCTAGGCAGACGCTTATTCCACTGAGCTATATCCCCAGCCCCTTCAAGTTGTATATTCAAGATGGGTACAACTTTTTTGTACAAGTGTTACATATTAATAAAATGTTAGAAAGAAGCTAAGTTCAAGTGCTAAAACTGGCAAAAAGTTAACTTTATTTTATTAAATTGAGGCTTAGTTCATTTCTGAGGTCCAAATAATCTAAGAATATGAAAGAACTTTTCCAAAGTGATTGTCAAAACCTGTACACCCACAAAAGAATTAAGGCAGTGATGTGACACTGGAATTAGTACATATTTTTCAATGATTCAAAGTGGAATAGAAGAATGGATTTCAAGAACCTACATACTACACCAGGGAACATGACACTGATAGTGGACAAAAACTAAAAACTTGATTATGTAAACATTTAGAAAAAAATAAGATAACTCCAATTTATCCTTAAAATTTGTGATTAGATGTAACTTCTTCAGATAAATCATTTTTGAATCTCTTTTGGATTTTACAAAAATTTACCCTGCTAACTTTTATAGCTACCTTTCTCCTAATAGCATCATTCACAAGTTGTAAAGATACAGTTGGATATTTGATGTTTTATGTATGGAGTTGGCTCCATGAGGCAGCTGCCCAAACAGTGATGCTTGTATGAATCACCAAATAAATAAATTTATGGGGGCTGGGGATATAGCTCAGTGGAATAAGCGTCTGCCTAGCAAGCGCAGGGTCCTGAGTTCGATCCCCAGTACTGCCAAAAAAAAAAAAGTGATAAATAAATTTCTGATGACAATCCTGTGAGCACCATTACAAGGAGCTTCTTGCGAACAGAATTGGTACTCAAAGTTTAGAGATTTGAAGAGCAATCTAACCAGTATTTGAAGCAAAGTACATATTAAGTAATTATTAAATAGATCTACTGAATTCTGGTGATTTAAGAGAGTATATATTCTCAAAATCAAGCCATTCCTTCTCTTTAAAACTAAAAGTCTTAGCGATGGTAATTTCATATAGGGAGGAATTTGAGAGTGAATTAGAATTAGATCAGGGAAAAAAGTCTAATCTAAACACCAAGGTTAAAAGTAAGTTTTAAATCTACTATTAGAAAAGTACATGTACAGCCAGGGATATAGCTCAGTGACATAAGCACTTTCCTAGAAAAGTACATATACATAGAGGGAATTCATTATGCATATTTTATTGATTGGCAATGGAAATATTTGCTTCAAATAAAATGGGTGCATATGGAAACCTGAAGGTAACTCCAAAGTCCTTTAAAAAATAACGGAAGAAAATAATTCTAACACATTCACAACTGGGCTGTAATTCATGTCTGGCCGGGTGGCCATGAAGCACCAGTGATACATGAATGACTGTCTCACTAAGCAGCATTGGACAGTTCTGTAGCGTGCTAGAAGCTGCCCGGTGGGACAGTCAAGGAGGCAATGCCAGTGGTTCAAGCCCGTGGAGGAAGACTTAACAGCAGTAATCTTTCATTGGTAAAGTTTCTCTTTTTACAGTGTCTTTAACACTATACGTAACTTTTACAAAAGAAAAAAGGGAAAGAATCCTGTATAGCACATATTCCATAGAGTTACTAAGGAAAAGGCATTTAATTTCATCTGATGCGAAAATTTCAGTATCTCTCACAGTGCCTCCTACAATAAAAGGAAGCTATTATTGAGTATATATCATTACAAACTAATGATGTATTTTTAGGCTGTGTGGTTTTAGAGAGGATCATTACTCTGCAACAGTATTTTCATAATTCAAGTTACACAGAACTTTAACATCAGAAAGCTCTAGTAATTAGTTTTCTTTAAATGTATTATTACCCTTACCTTTCGTAGTTCAACTGTCACTTCATTTCTGTGTCTTCGCATTGTCTAAGGAAAATAAAGAATACATAAGCATCAAAACATTGGTAATGCTGGTATATAATTAAGGTCCTGCGCATTTAAGACTTAAATTTTTTTAGAAATAACTTAAGACTTCGGACTGTCACTTTAGATTTTAAATGATAAGCTATAATTAGGTAAAAAGCTAAACTCTTGTTTTACTGGATATCCTTTGCTTAATTTTGTGAAAGGAGGACTTTGGCCACCTAGGATTCATTCTCCTGTCCTACAGGCACCTAGTTTTCTTTGAAGAACTACTATCCTTTCCCACTGTATACAGTTTTGATGCAACCCTAAGTGCCTCACTTGGTACTACCTGACATTTGGTCTGCCCCAAGTGTGTCTGTGAGGATAATTTCAGACGACTGGCATTTTAGCTGGTGAGTTGAGAAAACAGGGAGATCTGCTATCAGTGTGTGGGTATCAGCCAATTAGCTGGAAGCACACATGGAAAAAAAGGCAAAGGAAGGATGGGTTCTTGTTTCCTTCTGATGCCAGGACATCTTTCTTCCCCTGCCAATAGGAATCACAATTTCAGGTTCTTTGGCCTTTGGAATTGACACCATCACCTCCTCCTATTGCTCCCTCTCTTTTGGCTTCAGAATGAGCCACATTACTGGCTTTCTCAGTTCTCTAGCATGCAAACAGCCCATCATGGGACTTCTCAGCCTCCATAATCATGTGAGACAATTTCCCTAATAAATTCCATCTCATATATTTGTCTATATATCTGGATCTACTATCAATGTTCTCTCTCGAGAACGCTAAAACAGAGTTTATGTAGACATTGATCCAAACAAACTTAAATTATGTGTATATGTATACATGTATGTATATATAAAAATAATTTTAGACAACTAGAAAACAATGATTAGATAATCGGTAGGCTTAAAGGTATTACTGGTACGGGTATGGTGTGGTGTGGTGTGTGTGTGGAATGTGATGATGGTATTATGCTTTTTTAAGAGTCCTTGTATTTAATTTAATTAATTTATTTGTTTTTGTTAAGAGTAGGAATTTTACTGGAGAAAAGGAATGGAGAACAGAATAGCTCCTGAGAGACAGAAGGGTTCCTAAGTGGGTTGTCCAAGTCCTTGTATTTTAAATAGCATATATCCTCTTAATTAAACAAAAAAGTGTATGTCACTTCTGGAAGACCTCATTTCTTTAAGAAGTCATCTGTCCCATTACAACTGAGGTAGCTATAACAAAAGATACATTTATAATGTACTCCTAAACTCATTCCAAGAGCAAGGGGGTAAAAGAGTCAGTGAAGTCAGACCTAAGGAGGGAGAAATACAAAGTAAATAAGTGAAAAGTGTAAGAGCACTGCCCATCTGACACTAGGAGTTAAGTTACTAAGCCCCACCCCTGATGCAAGGCTGGAGACTTCTCATATAATCAGAAGTAACTGTGCATATTTACTACATAAAATCAGTTCTACTAGGCTTTCAGGGTTAAGTAAAAGTTACCAAAAATACAAGAGAATAAGCCATCACAAGTAGAATCATAACCATAGAAAGAAAGGTAACAACAAAGAAAGTATCAGTTCACTCCTTTTTAAGTTAGAATACTGGAATTAAATCAGAAAATGTAAAACAACTATAGCAATTACTTAAGGCATAGAAAAATGAAATCAAAGATATTAATGAGCCAAAATAATCAGAAATGATCAGTAATCTTGAAAAATAAAGAACCAGGGCTGGGGATATAGCTCAGTGGAATAAGCGCTTGCCTAGCAAGCGCAGGGTCCTGAGTTCGATCCCCAGTACAGCCAAAAAAAAAAAAAAAGAAAGAACCAAGTAAAACTTTGAGATACCAAAAATAACTGTTGAAACACAAAATTAAGAAGTGAAAAGATGGCATAGCACATTTAATATAAAGAGATTTTGTGAACTCTAAGGTCAGAAGAAATTACAAAATAAGATGCACAGTGATGATAATACAGAAGAGAAATAAACACAGAGGACATAGTGAGTTACAAGTAATATTTGTGAACCAAAAAGATAAAGGGGTTGGGCAGAAGCAATGTTTAGAGAGACAATAGCTAAGTTTTTTCCAGAACTGATGACAAACCACGAGCCAGGGATTTGAGAAACTCAATAAATTCCAAGAGGGAAAGTCAAAATAAATGTACACTTGGACGTACTATAGTAAAAGTGCAGAGCACCAGAGGAAAAAAAGAAAACTCTAAATAAAGCCAGAGAAAAAGTCAAAGTATCTTTAAAAAGCATTAGATTACCAGGTTTACAGCAGCATAATTCATAATACAACAGTAAATTCTTGGATGCAGCCTATTATGTCATCAACAGATGAATAAAGAAAATGGGGTATCTACACACAACGGAACACTACTGTGTTGTAAGGCAGGTGCACGAATCATCTGGAAGAAACGGACACTGTAACAAAAGACACGAGAGACCACAATGTTATGTGAAATAAATCCAACACAAGCTTAGGTGTTTCACAGTTGCTCTTCTAAAAAGCAAACTAAAAGGTAATAGAAGTAGGGAGACAGACCTCTCTCAAATGCGAAGCAGAACAAGAGATGGTGGGAGCAGGGAGGAAGGGGAAAGAATAGGGATGAAAACAGGAATTGTGATGTGTTATGTACACGCATCAACTCCACACAAGGAATGTAAACACTGTGTACTGCAAATGTGTACTAGTAAAAAAGTAATTGAAAAAATTAAAATCCAAAAGAAGCAACAGACTAAAAACTAACTGAAAACTTCTTAATTCTATTTGTTTATAAATGGGCCTTATAAATTGTTGCATTCTATTGGTCTACAATTTTATTAGCAAATCAGAAAGCAGAGTTTAAATATTTTAAATAGCATGCCCCCAGAATTTTCCTCTTTCATCTTTTTTCCTAAGAACAACTTCAGAATCTCTTTAATAAGATAAACTCAATGGTTTTAGTTTTATTGTATTTGTACAATTAACACTTTACTTAAAATTTTAGAATTAACACTTTACTTAAAATTTAAGAATTTGATGAGAAAAAAATGTTCAACATGACTGGTCATTCAAGTGATGCAAATTAAAACACCATCTCACCCAAGCAAGAATGGCTATTATCAAGGAATCAACCAACAAACACTGGTGGGGCTGTGGAGAAGAAGGAACCCTTCTCCACTGTTGGTGGGAGTGTAGACTGGTACAACTTCTATGAAAATCAGTGTGGAGACTCCTCAAAAACTAGGACTAGAGGTCCCATTCGACTCAATTATTCCCCCTCTTGGTATCTTTTCAAAAGAATTAAAGGTATCATATATCAGCACAGTTTGTAATAGCTAAATTTTGGAAACAACCCAAATGCCCATCAACCAATGAATGGATAAAGATATGGTTTTTTAATACAATGGGGTAATACTCAGCTATAGAGAAGGATAAACTCAAGACACTTCTAGCTAATAGATGCACTTTGAGACCATAATCTGAAGTGAAATAAATCAGACACACAAGTGTAAATACTACATTGTTTCTCTGATATGAGAAACTGGGTGTAAATAAGGACCAAAATGTAGACTAGATACTATGAAATAAGAACATATTCAAATGTGGAGGGGAACAAGGGAGTGGAGAAGGGGAAGGGGAGGGAAAGGAAAAACAAAGGAGAACGGAAGGGAAAAAGGGAAGCAAAGCATTTGTAAATGGAGGCGGGGCTGAAGGGAGGGTGGGGATGGGAAAAGAATACAGTTATGTCATGCACAGGTGCTAATTCTCTTAAGATGCATGTGATCATTATGTACCTCTAAAGTATACCAATAAAATCTGACTGGGAAAAAAATCTGATGAAAATCACTTTAAAAATAGAGTAGTAAAAGTAAAAAAAAAAATTATAGTAAGAAAAACAATAAAAAAGAGAGTTTATTGTTGACATATAATTTCAGGAGGTTGTGGGCCCATCAGAAGGTTCTGTTAATCCCAAGCTAAGAATCTATAAGGAAAATAAATCAATAATTTCAAAACGTATGAGAGAAATTCAGGAGAGGGAGGATGATGGAAGTATTCAAAACTGGATTGCAGGGATGGTTACAAATTTACTAAGATCAAACTGTATACTAATGATCAGTGAATTGTACAGAATATAAACTTTATGCAGTAAGACTATAAAAGAAGAATAATCCTTTTCAATAGGGATATTTATTCTGTGCTTCTCTGGGCTTCTGAGTATCTTCCTGAGCATGCTAACTAAAGCAAGTATATAAATTTCATTTAAAGAACACAAAGTAGGAGACAAAACAATTTCTGGCATTTATTTGGCTTCTTAGACTTACGAGGACACAAGATTGCCCTCTTAAGTAGTAACATAACTAGAAAACAAAGTGTGACTGAAAAATATGGTAAATGTTTATTTTTTAATTAATTCAGTAAAAGACAAATTCCCATCAATGCCCTTGCTGTGAACATACATCCTGTCACTTGCTGAAGCAGTTCTGGGTGTCCTTGTGTCTCTGGTTACACTTTCATGCTGCCTTGATGTCCTGCAGTGACCCCAAACACGGTCCTTTTGACTTTGGTAAGAACCAGGAGCTGCATAGAGTTAGACCTGGTAAATAAGGTAGATGGGGACACACTATGTTTTTATAAGTTTACTCTCCATAACTGCTAGAGAAAGTGGCCAAAAATGAGAGGATAAATGTATTTAAAGTGAGAGAATTGTTAAGTGGGTTAATAATTTACCTTTTTATTGTAATACATTTTTATTTAAATATTCACCATATAATTTTGGTCATCCCTTGTAGCTCTGCAATAAAAAGCCTATAGGATACTGTGCCCGTAAGTTTGCCAATTGAGTATTCATGAAAGTTGACTTCAGAAAAGCAATGATAGGAGTAAGGCAGTGAAATATCTTTAATATGTTGAAAAACTACTAGCTTCAAATTCAGAATTCTAATAAAAAAGGAATGATAGAACTTAAATACCATCTCCTCACAACTGTCAGTACATTGATGGATCTAGGCAACCATCATCAGTGGCTGCTAGTATCACCAAAGGAGATAACCTGGCGTTATGCACTGCACAGTAGAAGTACATAGTACCCAAGATAATCAAATCCAAGCCAACACACAGAATGGGCGAAAAAATTTCTACATCAAGTATCTGATAAGGGACTTGTGACAAAAATATATAATGGATCCTTATGACCATTAATAAAGGACACCACTAAAACAAGGACACCTAGTTTCCCACAGATAAATAAATGACCAATAAAAGCATTAGAGAAATGCATATCAAAACCACGAGACCCTTACAAGGATGGTTAAAATTAAGAAAAGACAAGGACTGAGCCCTGAGGTGGAGTCCATGCTTAGGATGTGGCAAAGCCCTGGGTTCCACCCCCAGCACTACCAAATAGGTAAGACAGACGGACAGACACACACACACCTACAGACAATAAATAAAAGGATATGGAAAAGGAGAGAAGTTCAAACTCTCAAGATACTACTGGGTGGGACTAGTATAGCACTTCAAGAAAAATCTGACAGTAAATCTGACAGTTCCTCAAACATTGAACATTAAATTACCTTATGTTATGGTTTGGATCTAAAATGACCCCCAAAAGGTTCATATGCTTAGAGGTGGGTTTTTGAAAGGTGAATGGATCATTACAACCTGAACTTCATGGGTATATTAACCCACTGACAGACAGCTGGATGGTGTGACTGGGAGATGATGGAAAGAAGAGGTTTCTCTAGCTGCAGGGCAAGGATCACGGAGTGTGAGTGTGAGAACTTTATCCTGTTCTTTGCTTCCCACCCTGTCTCTCTGTCTCTCTCTGGTCTGTGGCCATCATGGGGCGAAGTTTTTTTCCACCACACCCTTCTAACATGAGGTTCTATTACACTGCAGGCCCACAAAACAAAGCCAACCAAACATGGACAAACCTCCGAAACTGTGTCGTAATAAACTTTTCCTTTCACTTTTTTCCCTCAGGTATTTGGTCAGAGATAGAAAGCTAACACACTAGATGAGCCAGCAATTTTTTTTGGGGGGGTCCTTTTGACACAGGGACTTGCTGTGCAGTTCAAACTGGCCTTCACCTCACTATGTAACCCAGGCTGGCCTCAAACTCACAGCAATCTTCCTGCCTCAGCTTCCCAAATGCTGGGATTATAGGCATGCGCCACCACACTAGGCGATCCAGCAATTCTACCTCTACATATACATTTAGGTGGTATGAAGATCTGCACACAAATTTACACTGTTGGGGGCTGGGGATATAGCTCAGTGGAATAAGCGCCTGCCTAGCAAGCGCAGGGTCCTGAGTTCAATCCCCAGTACTGCCAAAAAAAAAAAAAAAAAAAATTACACTGTTTATAGCAACAGTATTCACAATAGCTAAAGGGTGAAAACCCAAATGTTCATCCATTAATGAACAACAATGTAAAATATCCAGACAGTAAAATAGCAACAAAAAAGAATGAAGTATTCATACCTAGTAAAATGCAAGAATCTGTGTAAGAAGCCAGTCACAAGACACCATACAGTATATCAAATACCTTCACACCTATAAAGGTCCAAAATCTATACACTCAGAAAAAAATTGCTTAGATGCACTAGAGGAGGAGGACAGGGCAGATGACTGCTAAAGAATGTAAGGTTTCTTTTCACAGTGATGAAGTATTTTTAAATTGTAGCATACCTCTAGCAATTGCAGTATACCTCTAGCAATATACTAAAATTCACTGAATTGTATCTTTAAATGAATGAACTGTATAGTATGTGAATTATAGCTCAAGAAATCAATAAATAGATTAAGCCAATTTAGAGGTAAATAGAGGGCACAGAAACATTCTAAACATGGCATGATAATGAGCAAAATCTAGGTTAAACAATTCTACTTCTCTAATAACAATAACAAAAAGCAACAACGTCAATTATAATAAGCAGATCTTAAGTTACTACTGTTAATTATATTTAGCTGTAAAAAAGAAATCTCTTTTATGGATATACAGTGAACAAATTAAAGTGGAAAACATATTTACCAATAAGAACCCTCAAACAAAAACGAAATCATACAGAAACTTGATGTAACAGAGTTGGTATTATGGCCACTGAGAAAAAGACCATTTAGTAAATGATTCTGGTCCAACTAATTTTCCATGATAGAAAAACAAAAAAACAAAAGAACCAGATTCCTACTACATTATCAAGCAGAACTATTAATTCCAGATGGATCAAGGACTTGTAAAGGTAGACCACTTTAAATTTTTAGGGAAAAATACCTTTATAACCCTGGAATGGAGAAAATTTTCTTAAGCAGAACACAGTTAAATACAAATGAATAACTCTATTAAAGTGAAGAACTTCAATTCTTCAAAATATTTCAAGTTAGGTGTCACAGTACATGACTGTAATCCCAGTACTCTGGGAGGCTGAGGCTGGAATATTCCAAGTTTGACCCCAGCCCGGGCAACTTTAGCAAGATCCTGTTTTAAAAAAATGTTTAAAAAGACTGCGGATATAGCTCAGTGCAAAAGGCTTGGGTTCAATCCCCAGTACTGAAGTTAGTTGGCAGGTGTGTGTGTGTGTGGAGGGGGGCATGTTTCCACACAAAAAGACAAGCCGAACTGAAAGGACACTTCTGTAGCGAATAATCAATAACCTAAAATACATTAAGTATTCCTACCTATCAATAAGAAAAAGACAACAGAAAAATAATACATGGAGAGACGGAGTGTGGTGGGGTTATAAATCACAAAAAAATAGCCAACATAAGACTATGGCCGACTGTTCCTTTTAACCAGAAAATACTAATTAAGAATACAATGATATGTCATTTCACATTTACTGGACAACCAAAAGAAATTAGGATAACACCATCAAGTACTCAAGAAGATGTGGAGTAACTGGTAAACCTTCAGTCAGTACAATCATTTTGTAAAACAATTTGGCAAAAACTAGTAAAGCTGACAAATATACCAAAAGACACCACAACATCACTCCATGATGTAAACCGTAAGAAATTCTTGCATATATGCACCATCAGACATATGCAAGCAGTTCCTTAGTGCCATTAGCTTATAATTACAAAACAAAACTAATAAAAGCAACCCAAGTGTTCATTAAAAGAATAAATGAACTATGGGCTATAACAATTATTCCTCAGCAACATGGATGAATGAACTACAAATTAAATAAGTGAATCCAGAAATATATTGGGTGAATAAAGCAAGTAAAAGAAATCCTTTTTCTTTCACATTAAGAATTTATATGAATTTGAGATAGTGGATTACTTCTGGAAGGAAGTTGAGAATAGGATCAAAAACACAGGTAGTTTTTTTTCTCTAGTCTTTATATACTGGATTAGTGAATACTACTGCTTCCAAATTTGTTATCCATGTTATCTATTTTGCGTGTAAAAATAACTATTTTTAAAAATGTTTAAAGGCAAAAAAAAAAAAAAAAACCACCCTCCTGATGTACTACAAATACATTTGGGGTTAATAATAATTATGATCCACTGACACTGTGGCTCCCATCTCATTTGTGCCCACCAGCATCAATACACCAAGCTGAAGCCACACAAAGAACAAACTAATGGTAATAATTCTCCATCAGAATTCAATTCACAGAGTGTAAGTTTAGAAACATCAATAATCTCAACACCTCCTCAGCATCTATTTCATACTCTTCTTTATCTTCTATCATACTTTGCTTGAGTTAACGATTCTCTCTGCCTTTCCGTGTCCCTTCTGATTCCTGTCACCCTCTCCCTGGTAGTCACTGAGGACCTCGTCAAGTGTTTCCAATCCAAATCTAACAACATCCTCGCTATCTTCACTAACTCTTCAAACAGCCCAGTCAAGAAGCTGGCCACGTGCAGACTGATGTTTTCCCCCCTTCTAAGTTTCAGTTTCACCATGACTAATGCTGTAGCAATCTTTTCAGCCAAAAACAGCTACTGATGCATCATTCCAACTAGGATAAATTTTGGATGTTTTACATTGCATTCAAAAACTCTAAATGCTCAACATTTTACATGAAATGGGTAGGTTTTTCTGCTAAACATTGTTGAACACTGTTCTCTAATTTGGGGAGCCCCTACCCCTAGGAGGAAAACTTGAGAACTTCCTTACATCTAATTTAAGGCACTGAACAATTTCCCAGTAATTGGCAATTTGACAACTGACCTAGGCCCATAAAAATTACCGAATCCTTCAACTCCTTGATTTTCCCCCATCTAGCAAGACCTTGTTTTTGTGTCCTTCATATATATACATATATTTGAGGATGCAAGTTATATGTCTCATACTTCAACATCTTTGCCTTTCTGCTTTTACCCGGTAACCCTGGCAAAAATTTAACTTAGCTTGTTTAAGTGTTCACTCTAGAAGTGGGGCTGCTAAATGCTTCAACAGAAAAACAATCTGCCTAATTTCCATTATGGGTATTACAAATTCTAGGTCTTGAACCTCAATTATCGTCTCAATGTTTGGTGTCTGGCAATCTTTCCAAGCTTCCCTGGTTAGATATGCACACAAAAAGCTACAGCTCTCAAGCCCCCTTTTCCTTATCTCCCTACTTTTCACAGATCAGGCCTCCTATTTACTGAAAAAAGAAACCAACAGACAGTAGCAACCACCTCAACTCCCTACCAGGCACATCCAAATTTCCTCCCCACTGTGACTCCCAGGGACTTGTACCTGCAAACATCCTTTCATCCTATCAAAATGACAGTGCAAGAGGTGACTGGCCATCTGTGCTCTGACTCTGACATCCCCATTAACTGTCTGCTATCATTTTTCATCCTTTATTTTTCATTATCATGAACATACTATAGTGTTTTTATTAAAAAAAAAAAACTCTTCCTAAACCTACATTCTCTTCTGACCACTGTCCTCCTTAGCCAATATTCTTTAAAAAGTGACCAACATTGTTTTGACTTCCATTCTTTGTTTTGTTTGAGACAGTTTCACATGTAGCCCAGGCTGGTCTGGAACTCACTGCAATCCTCCAGCCTCAGCCTCCAGAGTGTTGGGATTATGCAGGCATGCGATAGCACGCCTGACGACTTGCATTCATTTAGCACACCCCACCCAAAAATTCTACCGATGCTGCGCTTACCAAGATCAACACCTTTCTACTCATGGAACACAATCTCTGCATAACTCTGCAGAACTCTGTTCAAACCACCTGTACATTCTCATCTCTCTTCCATATGATATTCCTGCTTCCCCCCCCCCACCCCTTGGCCTTTCTCTTCTACTTATCTACATTGTTTTTTCCTTAATTATGTCTACAACCCAGAGGCCCACACATCTACTAACCCTCCAAATCCTTTCAACATTATTATATGTATATCTTTATGGTTTCAATGACCTACTAATACCAACACTAGCTGTTTTCTGATGAATTCTGAAATGTGCAGTGACATGTAACTTTCTAATCAGATTATAAGCACAATACATGCATTATCAAGAAACTAGTTTATCTTTAAATATATGTAAATACTTGTATCTATCTGGTGTTGACATGATACTATGTATTATTTTGCTAACCTGTACATATTCTTGGATACAATATATCAAAATATTAGAAGCACTTTTTTGTTAGAATTGCTATGAGATGTAATTCATCATACAATTCACCTATTTGAAGTGCACAATTCAATTGTCTTTAGTATCTTCACTGAGTTGTGTAACTATTACAACCAATTTTAAAACATTTTCATCATTGTTACATAAAGAGATCTTGTATCTTTTAGCAGTCACTCCCCGTTCTTCCTATTCCCCAGCTGTTTCATGCAACAAATAATCTACTTTTTGTCTCTACAGATTTACCAATGTGGACAAAAATTTCAGATGTCAGACTTAAATCACTCTAAGTGTAGCTTCCTTTAGTCAGCATCCTTTAAATAAACTGCTGTGTTTTTAGGTAAACAGATTTTGGCTTATTCTGCAAGTCCAACAACCTTGGGGATTTAAGCAGCTTAAAATTTTAAGCCCAGATCTCTCTCCTGAGTTAAAGTGCCTCTTGGAACACTCACCAGAAATCCGACAAGTATGTTATAGTGTTCAAAACTGAGCTCATCATTTTTCTCACTGATCTTGCTTTATCTACTGTTTTTAACCCCATCAACAAATAGCGGTTCACTCATAAACATGAATAAATGCACCTTGCACCATCTGTGCTACAAAGTAGCTGGTCATCAATGTTTGTTTCCTTCTTCTGTTCACAGGTTGTAAGCAGAATTTCCAAACTTAAATGTCATTATTTCTTCTATTCACTGAGTGCTTAACCTCAGTGATTTGTTTTTCATTGTTAGCAAACTAGTCTGGTCCATTTTGATATATAATCTTTTTTCCTTATGTCTTTTACCCCTTTTTTAAATGACTTACTCTCATTGGCAGAAGAGAAAAAAATGACTTATATTAAAAAATACTTATTTTAGCCTCTGATATCTCTATTACTGACTTACGATGTTTTTGCTATCTGCACAGCACTTGTATTATTAGACTTATGTATTTTCTTGTGTTTTATGAGCCTGAAGTATACTTCCCAGTTCTTGAGAGTGAGCCTGTTCAAAATTTGAAACATTTCTTTTTTATAATAGTAATTACAAAAAAGCAAATGACCTAGAATGTAAATACCAAAATGTTAACACTCTGAATATATTACCATTCTTACATATTCACGTTCTATTCTGAATATAGTCATATGCCACACAACATCAACAAGGGACCACATACATGTATGATGCTGGTTCCCTAGGTTATAATGGAGTTAAAAAATCCTGTGGCCCAGTATAGGTGTAGCCATCACGACAGAAACGTTACAGTGCAAAGCATACTCAGGGGCTGGGGGTGATGCTGGAATGAACAATCCTACTACCCTGGCAGTAATACAGGAAAGTATAGACAGTATCATAATAATGTAATAAACTTCTACTAGCTTATTACGTTATACTTTTTATTTTAGTGTGTATTCCTACCTACAAAAACTTCCACTGCAAAGAGTATGCAGTGCATACCAGCAGCAGCCTCACATCACATGTTACCGTGTCCTCTTGACTGCACTATAACTGGCTACACCATATGAACTTGGGCGAGTAGACTATAACTTTCATAGAATGACAAAATTAGCTAATAACATACTCCTTAAGATGTGTCCTGTGGTTAGGCAACATATGACTGTATATTCAAAACATGTATTAAATTATATTAAATGTAATTATAAATTATATTTACTATTTGCTATCATCTCTAGAAGACAAAAGCATTTTTATTTAAAAATAAGAAATTAAGAATGAATAGAAAACTCCAGCCTTCCCTGTCTATTCAATCCCATGGGCCCTGTAAGTGTTACATTTTTAAAAATATATCAGGGAGTAGAGAAGTTTAATAGTAAACTTTATATTTTAAAAATATCTGAAATTTCTATCAACTCAAGTCATTTCTGGTAATTCGTGCTTTTCTAGGAATTTTCCCATTTCATCTAAATTATCCAATATGTTTGCTGCTCATGCTGTCCCCTTAGTAACTGCTCCATTTTTGTAAGGTTAGTAACACTGTTTTCATTCCTTATTTTAATAAATTAAGTATTCTCTTATCATTAGTCTATTGAAATTTGTTAACTGACATTTTTCAAAGCACCAACTTTTTATTTCATTGATTTTTTTCTACTGCTTTCTAGTTGCTATTTACTTCCTTTCTAATCTTTACTTCCTCCTGCTTACTTTAAGTTTACTTTTTGCTTCTCTTCCTAATTTTTAAAAGTGGACAGTTATAGATTTGCAGGCTTTCTTTTTAATTTAGGTATTGTAGCTATACATGTTCCTGAACACTGCCTTAGCTGCTTCCAATAAATGTTGGTATGTTTTCATTTATATTCATCTCAAAGTGTTTTCTGGTATCTACTGCTATTTTGTTTACTCACTGATTTATTAGCAGTATGATGGTTAGTTTACACATTATTTATAAGATTGCCAAATTCATTTCTATTACTGATGTCTAATTTCATTCCACTGTCCACAAGGAACACAGTGTAATTTTTGTTTTTAATTTATTGAGATTTTCTGTGGCATGACCAGAATGTTCCACTCTGACTTGAACATCCCATGGAATGTTCCACACTGACTTAAAAAGATATGTACGTTAGCTAGTTGTAGTCGTACATGCCTGAATTCCCATCACTCTTGGAGACTGAGACAGGAAGATTCCAAGTCCAACCCCAGCCTGAGCAACAGAGGAAGATGATGCCTAAAAACTAAAACAATGATAAAGGACGGTGTGCAGCTCAGTATGAAGACCCTGGGTTCAATTCCCAGAACCGGCCCCCACCCTACACAAACACAAGAAAAGGAAAAGAATATTGTGCTTTTATTGGATGGCATGTTTTATAGTCATCTGTTACATAGTCAAACCAATCTTGAAAGGAGGAACAAAGTTAGAGGATTTACATAAGCTGATTTCAAGACTTACTATAAAGCTAAAAGACAATGCAGTAATGCCACAAGGACAGACACATAGATGAATAATGCTAAATAAGGTTCAGAAATAGAATCACACATAAATGATTAAACTAATTTTTGAAAAAGTGCTAAGGTAATTCAGAAGGTGCCAGGTGAAAACCAAGCCTTATCTTGTAGTATGTACAAATATTAATTTAAAATGAATCATAGACCTAAATATGAAAGGTGAAAAGAACAAATTCTAGAAGGAAATATAAGAGAAAAATATTTGCGTAACAAAAACGTAACAAGGGTAATTAATATTTCTTAGAACACAGAAAATATAAACCATAGAAGCAAAATTGATAAAATGTTCTTTGAAAGTGAAAAGGGTTTTGCTCTTCAAAGGATACTGTCAAGAAAATGAAAAGAGAGTATGAACAATATATACACATATATATGTATAAGAATTTATATCTAAAATATATTAAACTTTTATGATCTTATAGTTAAGAGGAGATAACCTAACTTGGGCAAATGTTTCATAAAAAAATATACAACTGGCCTAAAATAGTGATGTTTTAAAAACTTCCAGACATCATTAATCATCAAAAGAATGCAAATCAGAACTGGGTATGGTAGTGCACACCTATAATCCCAGCATTCAGGAGGCTGAGGCAAGAGGATCATCATGAGTTTGAGACCACCCAGCCATGGTGAGAGTGAATTTGAAGACAGCCTGAATGAACTACATAGCAAGATCCTGTCTCAAAAAAACAAGAGAAAATAGCTAGATAGCTAGACAGACAGACAGACAGACAGACAACACCAAGTGTTGGTGAGGATGTAGAACAACTAGAGTTCACATGATGGGAAAGCAAAACAGTACAACCAACCACTTTGGAAAAGAACTGCAAAGTTTCTTATAAAATTAAACACACCAAATGACTGAGCCATTCTACTCAGTATTTATCCTACAGAAAAACAACACACAAAAAGATCTGTAAACACATAATTGCAGTAGTTTTACTCATCACTGACAAACCAGAAACACATATTCAACAATAGATGGTGGATAAACAACTGTGGTATATTTAAAAGGACATATGAGTAGGGACTAAAAAGAATGAACTGTAAGTACACAAAGCAGTAATGTAATGTTACATTAAGCAAAAAAAGTCCCCGACACAAAGGAATACATGTTATAACATTTTTATAAAACTCTGGAAAAGGCAAACTAAACTACAATGACAAAAAGTAGATTAATATTTGCCTGTGGCTGGAAGGAAAAGAAAGTTACTGCAAAGGGACATGCAGGAACATTTTGGAAAGATAAAAATATTCAACATCTTGATTTTAACACTGGTTAAAAGGAATAATCATTTGTCAAACTCATCAGGTTGAACATTTGTGTGTTATTGGCTCTATAAAAATGGTCATTATTCTACTGGGAAGTAGTCAATGATTTTATGATACATAATTACCAATATCAAATTTCTGTTCTATTAATACTATGTTGTACACTTCAAGCTGAGTTATCACTGTGGCAGTTGATAAACCCTGTAATTTAAAAAATTTTAAATAGTCAATAGGTAACAAACCTTTGAGAGTATTACAAATGAATATACCATCATGTCTGTATGACACCTATTTTACCGCTGTACTTATTCATTTCATGTTTTAATGATAATCAGGAACAAACGGTGACTTTATTTACCATACTGTTAATAAAGCCAAACGTTAAAAGTCTAGTAGGCAGAAGAACTAAAAAAGAACAGAAAGCTGCTGAATCTTTCTTGAAGGTCCCTAAAACAACTCTAGGTACCAGGTATTTCCTTCCAGATGAAAACAAAAGGAACATACTCTGAATGTCTACGCATCTATACTATTCATCTCAAAATCATCTTAGTCCCTTTCCCTATAATTTCAAGCCACATGAGTACAAGTCCCAGGACTCTATAGTTATATCTTGAATTTAATACAATATTTGGCAACAATTGCAGTAATTAATTAAACTAAAAGAGTACTTCCCATTCTTTTTCAAGTCCTGGCCTACATAGAAAATATTTACTGTGCAGCACATTGAAATAAAAAGGTAAGGCCGCCTGAGCTCTACCACCCAAGCCCCTAGCTGGCCACCCCCCAGAAGGCATACCAGATTGGAAACTGATCTGCCAAGTCTCACATTAATTCTTGGGGTCACCAAGACAAACTAAAGGGAAGTTCATCTACATGGCTGTGCACTGTTCCCAGCAAACTAACACATGAAAAAAAACCTATTTATCTCTGCTATGCCAATCTGTATACTTTAGTTTAGCCAAGCAGCTTCAAGTCCCAGTCTATGCCAGCTCCATTACGAAGCCAACCCTAGCCTTGCAGGCTGTAATTCACATCTATCCTTCTATGTTCCCAAACCTTCATTTTCATTAAAATATCATACTCCATCTTACAGTTACTGATAGCTGTATTATTTACATTATTACATTAAATGCCCCTTGAATGCAAGGATCTTGTTTCATTCATGTTCATTTCCCTCTGCTTCACAATACAGGAAAAAGGTAGTTTGCACAATACATGTTTGTTCAATCTGAACTTGGGGTGAGTCATTTTCAAGGACAATGCTGTTTGCACTACCCTATGATCCTCCTCTATACCTCATGTACTTTTCTCCCTCTACTTCAAAATTGGATTACTTTAGCTCTAAATATCTCAATTCTCCCACTTTTCCAATGTTTCAAAAGCTCAAAAGAATACAGAGAATTAGACCAACATCCACAAGATTTAGAAAACAAAAGCAAATGTCCAGTCATTGCAGAGCTTTTGCTTTATTACAAGCAAAAACAATATGCCCATCGCTCCATGCAGAACCAAAGACCACACTGTTGTTACTAATCGTAGTGCCCCACAGGAAGTATAAATTGCTGAAGGGAGTGAGGAAGCATTTTACATGATCTTTACTTCTGCTTAAGGATTTCAGTCAGTGAGCATTTATTCTCATATACAGGAGTAAATTTACATTTGTAGTACAAAATAGGAATTATGAGGTTACAGAAGTCCTACTTAAGATTTGTGACTATATCTGAATGCTAAGATTTTCACATTTCTTTTCATCTCCTTCCTTCTCAAAAATTTCAACTTTTAAATAATAAGAGAGCAAACAGAAATACAGTAAGTGAATACTTAACTACTAATGGATTATTACACTATTAAATATTATGCAAGTACTATTCCCAAAATATGCCAAGAAAGACGGCACTGTAGTGCACACCAGTAATTCCAGCTACTCTCGGTCTCTTTACTCTGAGGCTGAGGCAGGAGGATCACCATGGGTTCGAGGTCAATCTGGGCTACCTGTCTCCAAAAATAAGCAAAACAAAACAAAATTTAAAAACTAACCAATGAAAAAACATTTCAATCTTTTTCCTGACCCTTCTTTATTTTTTTTCTGACCCTTCTTTAAAATACCAGGTGCCTAAACTAATACTTAAATGGATCAAAGATCTAAATATTAAAACAGAAACACTAAATATGCTGGTAAATAGAACAGGTAGAACTTTTGAAGACAATGGTGTAGACAAAGACTCTGAACAAAACCCAACTGCACAGGAACTACCACAGGGAATCAACAAGTAGGATCTGTTCCTTTTTTGAGGGGGGGGGGTCTTTTTGAGACAGCGTTTCGCTATGCAGTTCAGGCTGGCCTTGAGCTCACTTTGTACCCCAGGGTGGTCTTGAACTCGCAATGATCCTCCTGCCTCAGCCTTCCAAGAGCTAGGATCAGAGGCGTGCACCACCATGCCCAGCTCATCCTTTTAAAAAGCTTCTGAACAAAAGAAACCACCAACAGAGTGAAGAGACAACCTACAGTGTAGGAAAAAAAATTTTGTCAGCTGTTCCTCATACAAAAATTACTACCTAGAATATATAAAGAACTCAAAAAAAAAAAAAAACCAGATCCATCAAATTTAAAGCCTCAATCCAAAAATGGGCATCTGAAATGAAGACACTTCTCAGTTGAAGTAGAAATGACAAATAAGTATATGAAAAAATGTTCAACATCATTGGTCATTTGATATATGCAAATTAAAACAATGCTGAGATTCCATCACACTCCAGAAAAAGTGGCTATTATCAAGAAATGGACCAGTAACAAATCTGGTTGGTGATGTGGGGAAAAAGAAACCTTTATTCACTTTCAGTGGGAGTGTGGACTGGTACAACCACTATGAAAACCAGTGTGGAGATTCCTCAAAAACTAAGACTAGAGGTCCCATTTGATTCACAATGACATATGCACACCCATGCTTATAGCAACAGTTTGTAATAGCTAAATCTTGAAAACAACCCAAATGCCCATCAGCCAATGAATGGATAAAGGAGATGTGGATTTTTTGATACAATGAGTACCACTCATTTATCCATAAAAAAGGAGAAACTTTCTAGGTAACTTTCTAGGTAAACTTTCTAGGATGCATACTCTTAAGTGAAATAAATCAGACACACATGTATAAATACTGCATTGTTTATCTGGTGTGAGAAACTGAAAGTGTAAATAAGAACCAAAATGAATAATAGACATTGTGAAATAGGAAGAAAGTGTTGAAATGGGAAGGGAACTGGGAAGAGGTGAAGAGGAAAGGAAAAAAGGGAAAAGAAAAAAAAGGGGAAAACGTTAACAAAGCTTTTTGTAAATAAGAAGAGGAAGAGGTGTTGTTTAGAGAGTAGGGGAATGGGAAAAACAATCAAGTTATATCACACACAGGTACAAATTCCCTATGATGAATGTGATCATTACACATACCTAAAATGTACCAATAAACTTAATAAAAAAAAATACTAGGTGCCACAGTTAACTAAAATCATTTCACAAAATTGAAAAAGACTTAACCTAAATGGCCATAATTCTCAGTCTACAAAATTCCTTTGCTCTTGCATATTTAAATGTTGACATGAACATAAACGTTTTATCTAATTATTTTAATGCAGGTCCAGCTACCTTCATACTCAACTCAGCTTTCTTCCCTCAATCTATCATCATAAACAAAGAGAACAATAGTGTTTATCTTAATATCATCTGTAAACATGAAAAAAACATCCCAAAGAGTGGCTCTCTACCCCTTTTGTAATTCTGAGACCCCAACTGTGAACGAATATATACTGTTTCAATACAGGAGGGATCAGGAGCACAAATTCACAGCTGTCTCACTTTGTCCCTCTACCATTCTAATGCTTCTATAGGTATCCGATAAGAAAACTTTGTTGTTTAAGTTTTTGCAGTCAACTGGAATAATACATCAGGCTATTAGGGAGACATGAAGTAACGTTTTTCTGATAATATATAGAATTCATTAGTCATTTCCAGTTGAAAAAATCGCTATCTGCAATGAGGAAGCCTTTATTTCCACAAAGCCCATTCATTCTGTAATAATTATCATCTCTGGAAGTTAAAAATTAAGCACAAATTATCAAGGAGGTAAGATTATTCCTTTGTTGAGAAAAAAATATTAAAGATATCAGTTTTCTGTATCACATCCCAACTACAAATAACTGACCAACAATGTTGTTTTTGGTCTAAAAATTATGTGATAGGTATTGAGGAAAAGTACTTTGAGGAATGTAGGCAGGACCCATCTAGGAACGAGGGCCTCTTTCCAAATCACTTTGAGTCAATTTTGTTTTAAGAGTTGTTGGAAACACACACTCCACGGCCTTCCCAATAATTTTTGCTTGAAAAATATAGTCTTGATAGGTTGATAGGACATTGCCACATAAAAACACCAGGTATGTGAAATATCACTTCAAAAGTGTATTTTAAAATGGGTATCTAATTTATATGACAGTTATTGTTTGGTTTGCAAGCCAAAACAACCTTGTACATTTTGCTTCCAAAGGAAAACAAAACAGAGACTACTGTATGTCTTACTTTTTAAACATATACAGTATGTTAAAATATTGACAGATGAGACATTGACAGATCAATTTCAAAATAATCCATACATTAGTAGATACAGATATAAATGAAAAAGACTATAAACTGTTATAAGACAGTACATGGGAGGTCAACGTATGATTCTACTTTTATACCTGTTTAAAGTTTTCTACAAACCGAAGTATTTCTGATTTTCTGAAATGGAAAACCTGGCTACCAATTAGAAGAATGAGTAACTATCATTATTTCTCTATGCCCTAGGTTTTCACATCTGTGGAAGGAAAAAGGAAGTTGGAATTATTAAATTTCAATGTTCCTGCTAATTCATTTTTGTTGTGGTGGTTGTTTTTAAAATTCAACTGAGTATGATTTCTACACTCTGAATTTAACAATCGTAACTATAAACTAGAATGCTCGTTCATAGCTACAACTGATAAAATCAACTAAAAAGTACTCGTGCTACTAAAATAATATAGCACAGAGTCCTCCGCTTAACACAGCATACATCTCAGTAAACTCACTGTAAACTGAAAACAGTCTAAGTAAGAAGTAGACATACCTAACTACTGAACACCCAGAGTTGACCAACGCACACAATAGAGCAGTGATGGTAAACCTTTTAGAACTTTTGATAATCACAAAGAGCTCAGCCGCTGTGGCACAAGTGCCATAGGTTCCCACCACTGTACCAAAGGATACGTTATAGCCCTCCTGATGACACAGCCAGATAGGTGCTACAGCTCAATTGAGCTATCACTGCCCTGTATCTCTCTTTTTTTTTTTTTGGTGGTACTGGGGATTGAACTCAGGACCCTGCGCTTGCTAGGCAGGCGCTTATTCCACTGAGCTATATCCCCAGCTCCTGCCCTGTATCTCTCTGGCTCAAAAAAAGATCCAGATTAAAAATTTGTGGTATAGATTACTTTTGCACCATAGTAAAGTCAGAAAAGTGCAAATTATTTAAGTGAAGGACCGTCTGCACTTAACCTTAGCGGGGCCCCATTTCTAGACAGGCTCTGTTCTGTATTCTCCAAAGTACCTTTCCTTCAAGCACTGCCTCTGCCTCTCTTAGACCCTTCATTCTCTGGAGAAAACTTTGTCAAAGAATAGAGACCACCAACCACAATCTAACCTGCTACCTGATTTTGTAAACAAACTTTCCTGGCATACAGCCACACCCATTTGCTTGCCTGTCATCTATGGCTTGGGTTGGGCTCAAGGCAGAGCTGAGTAGTTGCAGTACAAAACATATGCTCCTAGCATAAGCCTAAAGTATTCAGGCTTTTAAGAAATACAGTCCTGGGCTGGGGATATAGCTCAGCGCCTGCCTGGCAAGCGCAAGGTCCTGAGTTGAATTCCTGGTACCAAAGAAAAAAGACCAAAAAAATTAGTAAGGAATATAGTTCTTCACAGAAAAAGGTTGTCAGCCTTTGTTCTATATGGTCAAATACACCAAATAAATATTTCTAATAATTTTTCCTACTTTTTAACCACAATGCCAATGCTATTTCAGGCCATTTTTCATTGAAATCCCTGAGGGTTTTGTTATTCCTAAACTCCTTCTGACCCTTAATAACCATCTCCTATGGTGCAACCAAACCAGTAACTCTATTCCTTTTTTTTTTTTTTTTTTCCCTCCGGGACCGGGGATCGAACTCAGGGCCTTAGTGCTTAGCGGCAAGCACTTACCCCACTGAGCTGTACCTCCAGCCCCAAACCAGTAACTCTAAGCGCACAAATCTTACTCCTATTTAAAATTTTCCATGGGAGAGAGTTTTCACAGTTTCATTTATAGCCCATCCAACTCTCTAATCACCCCACCCGTAAGAAATACTCAGTTATTAACTTCGGTTTACCGAAACATGCCTTGCTAGCGGTCTCTTATATCCAGCGCCATCCAAGATTTACTACTAAGGAAACACCTACGCTTTTCTACTTTCAACTTAGGCACTGTCATCTCCACAAGGCATAGCCTCCCTGACTCACTCAGGCCAACTTGGATGATTCTTTCCTATGTGTCCACTGCACACTTGGTACACACTTTCTTTGATTTTATTTCATCTCCATACTAGTCTACACGCTCCTTAAGCAAGAAACCTTGAGGCAGAGCAGGTGCTTGGTTATGAAAGGAATTTAGTTTTAGAGTCAGATATCTGAACTAAATGTCAATTCTGTCTCTTCCTAGCTATATGTTCTTACACAAATTACTTAACTCATTTTCATCCGTGTCATAGAAATATAGTAAGGACTACTTAAGACAATTCTTACTACCAGCGTGCCTTATACATAGGTGTTCAACAATTACTGGTTATCAATATTTTCATTTTCTTATCTCTCACAGTTCAGAATTTGAATAGCTACTGAGTGAAATAACTGAAGCAAGCTAGTTCTGCACACATTATTTTCAGCTGCATACTCGCTATTTCCATCTGAACATTTGAATTTCAGAATTTATCATTTTTGTACTCAAACTATGTAAATTAGAGTGACCAACTTATTAAATTTGCTTGGGCCTTTCCCGGTTTGAACAATGAAAGTTCCTCAGGTCCAGGCAAACCAAGAGAGCTGATCATCTCAGAGTTAGGTTGCAAACAACAGAAACTGACTTCACTTAATGGGGATGGGCGGGGGAAGGAATGGGTACAGGCACAATTTATTGAAAGGCTATAGGACAAATCATACAGCTAAGGGAAAAGCTGAAAAACTAGGCCAATGAAAACATACAGACAAAACCAGCTCCCTCAGATCTAGGTGTCAGGAATTAATGGATGGTTTCTCCACTTCTGCTGAGATGAGGCAATTAGGTCCCAGTGTCCTCTCACTCAAGGCTTAAGTGCCAGGGACAGAATGTGATTAGCCTAATTTGTGTTAGCCAGAATAGGGTGAAGCACCCTAATTAACCAAATGAAGCAGGAGTACCTAGATTAAAAATTTATGAAGAGACATTCAATGATAGAAAAAGAAGCTATCAAAGGCCGAATATGACTGCTGTTCCCAAAAGTGGAGATGTATAAACCCACCACTGGGGATTTTGAGACCCATCTGGACTACACAGTGAGTTCAAGGCCATCCTAAACTATGAAGCAAGACCCGGTCTCAAAACAAAATAAAACAAAAACACAGATGGAATGGATGTAACAGCACCATATCAACTGCTGTATGCACAAGCCAGGCCTTTAAAGGCTCCCAGAAGCCGCCACTGTCACTCACGCTCTTTTCTTCTCACTTGGCAAACTCACCCTTCAAGACTCAGCTCGAGCATGACTGCCTGTACAGCTTTACTCAGTTTCCCCCGATACGAGTCACTTCCTTCCTCTACATTTGACAGTACTTTGCTAATAATTTACCTGCATTAGAGAATTTATCACACTGAACACTAAGCATATGCCTAAGTACCAGTTAACTTTCAACTACTGAACTTTCCTAGTGAAAAAAATTTCAGTATTTATGATCTTTGGTACTCAATGTCTATACATCATATAAACAACATGAAATAAATGTTTAATAAATCTGTTTTCTAATCAGTAAGACACATGAATCATCAAATAAAAATTAGGGAAGATGGGGCTATTTGGTAAACATGCTGATAGTATCAAAGAGAAGGTGGGGGGACTGCAAAAAGCAAGGAAAAGAAAACCTCCCAAAATATTTATGGAGACAGCAAAAACTTCACTGCATACAACTTTTTTATTTTTGGGGTTTTTTTGAGACAGGGTCTTGCTATGTAGTTCAGACTGGCCTTAAACTCACTATGTACCCTAGGCAGACCTCAACTCACAGTGATCCTCCTGCCTCAGCCTCCTGAGTGCTGGGATGACAGGGGTGTGTCTTCATGATGGGCAACTGCATAAAAATTACAAACAAAATTTCATCCGCTCTAAGAACATTAAGGCATCGCTAAAAAAAGGAAAATCCAACGTGCACAGTTACAATGGAGATTCTCAAGACTCAAGAAAATAACTAAATTATATTCTATTTAAGAGGGCGTAGAAATGAGCAGGACACTGGCATTTTGGAAATACTAGCATTTCAAAGGAAATAAAAATACGGTATGTAAGGAAATAAATTCTATAACCCAGAAAACCTAATGATTCAGGATATTTAATTCTAAGTAAATATAGTTTGGATTTATTTTACCATGTTGTAACTGTTGATGCTGGCTAGGTTTTAACAAAATTTTTCTGAATAGTAAAACCACAAAAAGAAGGTAGCCACACCTACCTTGTATTTTTACTGTTCTTTTCAATCTAAGATAAATCAATCTGAGACTTGGAAAGTGAAAATACAGCCAAACTTTATGCTAACAAGACAAAAAGTCAATTTAGGAGTGGTGTCAGTCATAGAAGAAGATCACGCACTCTGAAGTTAGATTTTCTAGAAATACATGTTGTTAACTTCTTTACTGGACACAAAAAGGTCATGTTACTTTTTTTCCTTCAAGTGTCATCCAGTATATGTCACATTTCACCTAAATAAAATTTCAGCAAATGCACCAGCTTTCATATTCATGACATTAAACTATTCTTTATCATTTGAATCCTATGATCAACGTTACTATCACTATTGGGATATATTCCTAAACACACAGCATCTATTTTTTTTTAAAGTAAAAATGCTTAACCTGAAGCTAATCAAGCCATTAAATCTAACTTCCAGTTTTACAGAAAATTCTATGGATGGTGAGAAATAGGAGAAACAAATTAAGCAACACCATAAAGAAACAGAAATTTCATTAGGATATTCTACTAGGCTAAATCATATACACGAAAATACCAATTCTTGACTATTTTGAACCTCAAAATTAGAAATTGCATATAGTGCAACTTAATGTAAGAAAATGGCCTTGATCTCTTCAACAAGTTATTAGCATTTTTTTAAAAACAGCCAAAAAGGACGAAGAAACTCAAACATTCACTGATGGAAGAATGGATAAAATGTGATATATACATACAATGGAATGTATGTTACTTAATCTTTAGAGAACAAAACGGAATGGAATGTTACTTAACTTTAAGAGAACAAAATTTGAATATGTGGTATAACATAGATGAACCTTGAAAACATTATGTTCCATAAAAATAAGCCAGCCCCTAAATGCTTGTGCTTTAATCCCTCATTTATTATGTATGTACGCCAATCTCCCAATATTTCACTTATCAAAATGCCACGGCTTTTGAACTTGACTTGGGAAAAACTCTGGGAGATAAATAGCTTCAGTTCAAAAACATACTTTGGAAAGATAACTATTCAATAGTACCTACTGTGGATGTATTTATTCAAGGAATATTTCAGTTGTTTGCTTTAGCCTCTGTACTAAGTAGTAAACAATGAAGATGTAGGGTCTGTGCTCTCAAAAAGCTCACAATCTAAGCGGAGCATGGTAGTGCACACCTGTAATCCTAGAACATGGGAGGTTGAGGATTGCCATGAGTTCAAGGCCAGCTTGGTTTACATAGTGAGTTCAAGGCCAGACTGAGCCTTGTGTCAAAACAAAATAAACAAAAACAAAAGAAAACAAAACAAAAAACCCACCACCACCACCAGCAACAACAAAACAGCTCACAATCTGGCAGAAACAAAAAATATTACCCCAACTACAATGAGAGAGATATAGTCAGAGTTCCTTCAGGAGCAAAGAAAGGTACCCAACTGTTACATATTTAACAGGAATGGGAATTAGCCATGTGACAGGAGGCAGGGAAAGCTATTCCAGTCAGCAGGACAGTCCTGAGATTAGAAACAGCCTTGCCAAGGAGGGGAGAGTGGGATTCCAGATTATGTATAAGTGTGTAAGAAGTTCAGGGTTGCTAGAGCTTAAAGAGGTGGGGGAGCGGGGAAGATTAAAACTGGAGAAATAATGAAACATAGGGCCCTCTGAAAAATTTCATAAACTAGAGGAAGAACACTACTTTGGAGACAAGTTTTAAACTGCCAGGTGCTAGGTAATAAGGGAGGTAATAAGGGCTAAGTAGACTAGAAGCAAAGGAATAGAGAGGCAGAGCCAAATCCAAAGAGCACAGAGATCCAAGCTACATGACTGACATATGACTAATGTGGAAGATGAGGAAGGAGTCCAAGAAAACTCTCAAGTTTCAAATTCAGGTCACAAGGCCATGATGCCATAAACAGAAAAAAGAAGGCGGCGGGGGGGGGGGGGGCACAGGCAGAGCATGGCTTAAAACACACTGAATTTGAGAAGCTATTGAGTAGTTTATGTGAAAACTTTTCAGCAGATGACTAAAACAGATATAACCCCCCCATGACAGTTAATGCTAAAGGATCTACTGATGTAATCAAGAAAGTCTACAGGAGGGTCACAGACAGAAACCTTACACATGCCTACACTCAACAGGTAGGAAGAAGAGTTGGCAAAGCCAACTTAAACATTGTAATCTCAGAGTTAGAAGAACCAGGAAAGAATGTATGTCCTGTTAGTGAATTCAAAAAAACTATAGTGTGTCTACTATATTACATATAGATTCCTCAAAAACTTCATGTTTTACAAATTAAGAAAGGGAAATGCAGCAGGATGGTTGGAGTAATAAGTGCCTTTAAGACAGTGTCTGACCTGGTGGTGGGGGTGGCACATGCCTGTAATCCCAGTACTTAGGACGCTGAAGCAGGAGTATGGCCTTAAGTTCAAGGCCAGCCTGAACCACAGAGCAAGACTTTCAAAAAAAAAAACCAGGAAAAAAAAATCCCAGCATTCTGAGAGGCTGAGGCAAGCACACCACGAATTCAAGTCCAACCCAGGCAACTTAGACCAGTCTCACAATAAAAAATGGCTGAGGATATAGCTAAATGCAAAGAACCTGGGGGGACGATGACACCCCAAAATTGTACTGCCAACAAATTTTACCAGCAAGGTTTTAAAATACCCAAATAAGAATTCCTAAGATACAGTGAAGATTTCAGTATGTTCCCAGTTTCTAACTTTCATACGTGTTTCACATGTCAAGTCTCAGAGACCACCCTCCCCCATCTCTGCCAGTGGAGGACAGCAAAGCCTGGATGAGTTCATAATGCCTGGATAATGCTAGTTCAAGCTCCGCCACACTACATATGGCTAGTTAATTAAGAGTTGTAGGCCTCGTTTCCTCATTAGTAAATGAGGATAACAACAGTACCTACTTCACAGGACTGCTGGGAAGATTAAATAACCCACATATAACCCACATAAAGTACTTAGTACTAGTCTACCGCAAACATTTAAATATTAAGATTTTAAAATTATTGGTTACTGATTAAAATGCTACATCTTTGAGGTATACGGGAGCAAGAAAAAGAAAAGTTAACTTGAATGCCAGTCACCTGAGTGTTTAAAAAAATTCATTAAACAATGTATTTCTATTTTGCACTTTTCTGTAGGTATATTGTAAAAGTTAAATTTTTTTTCTTTAAAAGGAACAAGCTTAAGAATCAATGCCTAGGGCTGGGGATATAGCTCAGTGGAATAAGCGCTTGCCTAGCAAGTGCAGGGTCCTGAGTTCGATCCCCAGTACCGCAAAAAAAAAAAAAGAATCAATGCCTTATATGAAAAGGTGTGGCATAGAAACACACATTCCAGACCAAACAAAGGTAATTAAAGTTTCCTTGTCACTACATACTTCCTAGATTTAGCTACAAAATCCATTCCCCTATCCCAGTGATAAATGACAACCAGTGGTTAACATGCACCTACCTCTAAACCTCACAATAATCTTTCTGTGAGCTTTACACAGAAAGGATGAGGAAGGAGAGGAAATGGGAGTAGGAAGATCATCAAAGCCCCCTTTCAAGTTGTGGCTGATTCTAGTCTGAACCTTTCAAAAAATTCCTTCTTGCAGACCAGATAACAATACTATTCCTCCAGACTAGTTCTAGATATTACTGCTCTAATCATGTTACACCTCATCTTTGGTCTGAAATACATTCCTTGGACTCTTCCTATCAAGTAAAACCTTCCAAGCACCTCTGACATAGGATATATTCTCTGACCTATACAGGCCACTCTACATTCTCTAACCTAATGACTCTTCTTTCTCATCTGAATAATCTTCATTTACTAATTTCAAGCTTCGTACATACTTCCTGTAAGATTCTCCAACCTTACTTTTTCCTCCAAAGACATCTTCAAAGTCCCTCTTTTAAGAAGTCATTGTTGAATGATTATGAAATTTTTATCTCTATTCACATTCCTCTTGCATAACTTATTCTTGCACCTAAGTTGTGTATCAGCTAGTCTTGTAATTTTTACCTGTGTCTATCTTATATGTGAACAGGGAATGGTACAAAAATGCATCTCACTAATAATCACAACCACTTAGTTACCGAGCTAAAATGTAATACATTTCTAATGTAACACAGTTTCTAATAGACAAGACTAAATTAGGTATGGTATCTAGTCTTAACTATGTCTAAATCTATAATTAATAAAGGTCCTTGATCAAGATTTCACCCCAGACTACAACCCTTTGGTTACATCTCTAGCAAACCTGCCCTCCCTGCAACCTCTCCAGCCTTACATGCTCTCAGGACTCCTCAGTCAGTGTTCCCTCAAATCTGAAATGCCCCTTCCTTCCTGCACCCCTTCCTCTGCCCTTCCCAGTGTACTGTTCACTCTTCAGGGTCAGCACTCCCATTCATCCACAATCAATCAACCATGCAATGACTTCTGGCCACTTAACTTCAACTTAGCACCTTCTAATGCATCTTCAGAATACCTATATTATAATACCTATTGATGTACTTAGCCCTTCCCCACTGGACTGTAAATTCCTTGAGGTACAGAGTCAATCTCTTTTTCTTTTTGTGTCCCTAAGATCTAACATTGTTAGATATCCAATAGACAATTTGTGAGTGAATGCTCATACTAACCATGTGACCGGTACAGACTACACAAACCTGCTGAGTTTCTGCATCTAAAGTTCTTTTCCCATGTAACACAGAGATAAAGCCATATCTACCTCATAAAGTTGTTATAAGGATAGATGAGGCATCCTAAAGCTATCCCCAGTTCAAAATCTGCTATTGCAAGTCTTAGTTACCCTCCTGTATCTTAGGAAATGTAATGCTGTGAACAGTATCAGGCTGAATGGCTTAGCAACCATACATCCAGAAGTCACTGGTTACCTTCTGCTCATCACCAAGTATTTGCTGTGTATCTACTACATGCAAGAAAAGAGCACTCAGTAGATATCCCTAAGCTCCCACAACACAGTCATACAGGTAAATAAGACAAAAAGCGGTACCAATACCCAAGAGAAAAACAACAATGGTACTGGTTTTTCTGTACAAGCAATGTGAGTGTCCCTCCAACTATGTAAGTTTTGCTTTATAGTAAGTGTAGGCTTCAAGAAAAATTACTAGTGGAAAAAGTGCACACTAAGTCATCATCAAGTAGACCACTAAGAGGAGGCAGTTACAAAAATTCCTTGCTCCTCTAAGTTTCATTTTTGGTTACAACTATTTCTCACAAAGGAAATTTAACCATGATCCAAACAGAGACAAATGACCTTTATGTGCCTCATCAAACGGGAATTCCACGGATATTCCTTTAGATTTTTCCCAATTAGTATTTAACTTTGTAGTTCTGGAAAATGGCCTGAGTCTGTTTCTCCATAAAACAGAACGCTAAGCGCTAAATATTCACCTCACTGTCTCTTCTCGTGACTAGATAAAATAAAAACCTGTCACTTAGAAAAAATTACAGAACTGCAAATCATGTCACTTAGTACTATTAGAAAGCAAAGCTGTGGACTCAAAACCATTTTCTCCCTATCAAATCCAGAGGTCAGAGTCCCAGTGAAGTTTGTGCATTATACAGTGCTTCATGGCTTTCAGTAGCTGCAGAGAGACCTCTAGCGCTGCCTCAATAAGCCGAGTTTGCACATAGTACCTGCTAATGTCACCTTAATGAAACAATGGCAACATGCTAAGTAGAAGGAACAGGGTGACCACAATGAATGTTTACAGTTTTGCAACCACTTGGAAGATCTACCAGTTTGGTGCATGAGGTATATTATAAACCTCTGTATCCAATTTATTTCAGTAAAACGTGTCAAAGAAAGCATGATCCTACGCACACTTCCCCTCCAAGACAGGCTAAGAAGTCCTAAGAGAGGAGGTCGGAACAATCCCTTTTCCAAAGCCTCAACACAATAGATGGTAAACTATTGTCCACCTTTAGCTCGCTCCAAATGCCAGCAGGAATAGGAGTATGGGCTGGAACAGTTTAACACGACTGGTCGAAAGGACAGCACTGAAATATAGGAAAATGATCTTGGCGCATCCTGCCCTCCCCCATCCACCACCCTCAAACAAGTCAGTTACCCGGCTGGTCCCCACCCCCCTCTGCGGGCCGCCACCGCCCGCCTGGGCCCGGCTCGAGGGTAGGCGCAGGGACCGGCCGAGCCCCGGCTCCATGTGCGGAGCGCAGGAGACACGGGATGGCCCACGCCGGGCGGGAGCTCGCGCGGACAACGGACGCGAGCCGCCGCGGCCGGCCCTCGGCGGTGCAACGGCGGCCCGGCGGCAGCATCCCCGTGCGCCCGCCCGCGCGGCCCGCGGACCCCGCCTCAGCTCCACATCCCTTCCTCGCCGACACCAGGCCGCGCCCGCGTGACGGGGCCGAAAGCCCCGGCGTTTCCCGGTCCCCGCGCCGGCAGCTTCGGAGAGCGGCTGCAGTTCGGCCCGCGTCCCGCTGCCCGCTCCACCCGCCCCGGGCCGCGGGGACGCAGACGGCGGCCAACTCCGGCTGACCGCAAGCTGGCGAGAACCGGCGCGGCGCGGGCCCCCGCCCCTCCCGCCGCCGCCGCCGGGCCGCGCGGGCGGGCGACCCGGGCGGGCCCAGAGCGCGGAAGCACACTCACTTCCACATCTCGGCCCTTGTTTTTGAAGCTCTTGATGCGGTGGTTCTCCAAGCCAGGGTTCTCAGCCATGGCTGCGCGCGGCTCCGGCGACTACTCCTGCGGCTGCGGCGGCGGCTGTGAGACTCCGCGCGGGAGGGAGGGGTGGGGGAGGGGGAGGGGGAGGGGGCGAGAGCGCACGTTCCGTGACGCCTCCGAGCGCGAGGTGGCAGCAGCGCCGGGCTAGGCGCGGGCTCACTGCCGGGCCGGGCCGGGCCGGGCCGGGCGGAACGGCGCTGAGGAGCTGCGCGCGCCCGGCGAGGGCAAACAGCCGGATGCTCGCTTGACTGGTTCTCAGGATGACCCTGTCCTCTACTCCTCTGTAGGGCCTCCCGTCGGGGCCGCAAGTCACGTGCCAGAAATGGAGCCGGACTCAGCAGCTTTTATCGCCCCCCTGACTCCTGGCGGTCGGCAGCAACTACATTTCCTAGCATGCCTGGCTCCGGCCAGTGGAGCTCTCCACGCCTAGGGAGCGAGGAGCATGCCGGGATGGCTGTGCGCGCGGCTTTCGGCGCGGAGCTCCGAGGGCGGCCGCTGGCGGGGAAGAGGGAGGGGCTTTCCAGGAGACCGCACCTGGCGCCTCTCCCGGAGGGCGCGGGGCTCCCGGAGGCGCGCCTGGCCCAGCGCAGCCTGGAACGTTAGAGAACTGCCTCGCGTGCTTTGCTCCTCTGCTTCTTCCAGGACTCCCCGAAAGTAGCCACCCTCAAGTGCTCTTCCTTGCTCGCCTTCGGTTTTATAAATAGCAGTTTTCCACCCCCCATGTGCATAAGTATGTATGTGATACCCACGTTCATGTGTTGTTACCTGTTGTCCTGGCTCTAAAATTGGATTCAGTGAGAGCACAGACTTTGGTGGGTTTAGTGATGAATCCCTCGCGTCAAAACTTTCTGGCACGTCATAGGAATTCAATAAATACTTACGGAACAAAATAGCACCCTGGTGTCACTCGGTTTCTTCATCATCCCAAGCTGCGTTCTGCAACCTTCACTCTGGCTGTGCCTGTATTTTCTGTGCTGCGAACACTTTTTGTTCCACTAGCACACCTACTCTTAACCTTGAGATGTAGCCTTTGGGCCGTGTCCCCACGCTGTCCAGTGTAGCCTCCCCCTAAAGGGAGACCCTAAAGGGTCATCAAAGGAATGACCAAAATTTTAAATGGATTTCAGAGGCCCAAACACTTGAGAAAATCAACCCACAGCTGGGTGTAGTGGTGCACGCAGGTCCAGCACTCAGAAGGCTGAGGAAGGAGGACCGCGTGAGTTCGAGGGCAGCCTGGGCTATATAGCCCACCACCAGCCTGAACCGCATAGCAAAATGTCAAAGAAACAACAAAAAAAGAAACGCAGTCCTCAGAGCTTATCATTTGACCCTAGTCTAACCACTTACATGCAGGGGAAAAAAATCACCTGTGACTCCGAATGACTGCATTGATTCAGCTTTGGTTCTTAAATCAAGGCATGAGCCTGGGTGCAGTGGATCCATCCCTTACTTTTCTACTATACGTTTATACTTTAATGTTACAATAGCCAGCTGTGTGCCTTGTGCCTCTTCCTGGGAGATAAAGAAAGCAATCTATGTGTTTACTCACTTGGTACGATGAACAGCAAGGAGCATGCACATGTCAAAAGTGTCAAAATGGGATTTGAACCCACCTTTATACAACCAGCTAGCTGATTTTGCATACGTTTATCTGAGCATCACAGAGGGCCCAGTAGACCCACCCCACTCCAGTATTTGTTTTTTTCAAAAACGTTTTCTTTTGATTTTTCTGGTAGGAGTAGCTCAGTTCAGTACAATGCCACATAAAAACCAAGATGTGCAAGTTTTGGAAGAGGTCAAAAGTGAATCATCAGATTTGTCATGCATGGATGATGAAGATGCTCCATGATGGTAAATGCGAGCTTTCGGAGTAGAACAGTGTGTGGGTGGGTGATGATGATGATGAAGATAAGGACAAGGACTTTGGCATTGGCCACGTGGGCCAAAGTTCCTATGACAGTGAGATGGAGCAAAAACCAACTGCTACAAACACAGGGAATGCAGACCTTCTTGATTCAGACGACAAAGAAAACAGCAGTGTGAGTACTTATTTGACTAGTCAAAATGTTACAAAAATGGCCTCGCAACCAAATGGAACTACCTAGTGTTAGAAGTAGAGGTTAGAAGTAGAAGTAACTGCTGTTCGATGCTGTTATGACACCTCACTAGCTGACCTGAAAGCATTCATACAGCTGCTGTGCTTAGCACAGGTTTTTCATGGTGATCACAAGAATGTAAAAGACTTATGGAAAAGTGATGGATCAGACTATGGCATAAAAATGTATGTCCTTATGGATGTGAAGACATATGCTTTCAATTTAGACTTTATCCTAGAACTCAGCCCTCAAGTCCTTATTCATATAGTAATAAGCCAAATGACGTTGTGAGCAGACTTGTCACTTTCATCTCCCAGACCAGTTGAAATGTGACATTTCAAAAGTGGTTTACCAGTTTCCAATTGTTGTTACATTTACTAACAGAGCACAAGTTGACCAATGCAGGAACTGTACACAGGAACAAAGCAGGCATTCCAAATGCAATGTTACAATTTCAAAACAGACAATTGTATAGTACAACCTTTAAATTTCAGAAAGATATAACACTGGCCTCACATATGGCAAAGAAAAACAAACTGGTACTGCTGATGTCAGCATTTCACCATGATGGAAATATTGATAGGGAAACCTCAACAAAATAGACACTTGGAATGGAAACTTTCAACAACTGGGCCAAATGTGTAGTCGATGTTGAGTTATGAAGCAACCGTAATGGCATCTGAAACACAAAGCATTGGTCAATGAATGTGTTTTACTCAGTCCTAAACATGTGTGGCATAAATAGTTTACAAAGGAAATAACAAGTGTAAAATATCACAGAGAAATTTTCATAGAGGATTGGGGATGGAGCTCATAAGAGATCATTTACAGCAGAGAAAAAGAAAAAGTATTTCTGCCTAGGGAACTACTCCAAAAAATTCTGGGGGACACTGGTGAGCTGACAGGTGAACAGGCAGGTGCAGCATCACAAAGACCTACTACAATAACAGGAAAACAAAAAAGATGTCAACTATTCCCTAAAAGAAAGGACAGGAAAACAAAAACATATGTGCTATCAGTGCAAGCAATCCTTGGATATGGAACACACGCTTGCCATGCGTGAAGACTGCCTTGGGTGTGACTGCTGAAGCAGTTTATCTTTGTGGTAGAATTCTATTGGTACTTTCATTGTAATTCATTTGGAATTTATTTCTCAGATTATCTTTTAGGTTTTTGTAAGGAAGATAGCAGCTGATATGAAAACATTGATGTCTATTCTAAATGCACAATACATTATTAAGAATTTGTGAGAAACTCCTCCAACTGTCTCCCAAAACTAATAGCTAAACTTAGTACACACCCTAAACTACATCAGTGAACACCAGTGGGGGAGACTTCACACCACTTACGCTCAGCATCAAAGGATTCAAACTGAGAATTCAAACCCTCACAAGGAGCAAACAAGACTCCTTCCTGAAAAACAGCTGGGGCAACTACCATGGCACGGTTAGAGGAGAAGGAGGAGGAGAAGAGGGACTCACCACTCCATACACCCCCTCGGCCCACTCCCTCATTCCTATGCTTGCAGCTTCAGCTTTGGAAGCCCGTGCTCACGGAAGCCTCCCAACTCCGCAAGAGGAGAGCAAAGTTCCAAGAACCGGACCAAAACCGGAGCGGAAAAGCCCAGCCTGGAAGGCGACTGGGAAAAAGCAGAGAAGGATCCTCCCACAGGATCAACACCCAGACACTGACTGTGACAACACGAGAGTGACAAGAGGGAGAGAGGCGGGGCCCCTGGCACCAGGAAGGTTTAGAAGTGAGAATCAAGTTGGGGCCTCCCTGCAGGCTACATGGGGACTGTGAGGTCTTGGACTGGGCCCCAGGCAGTCAGAGCCTGGAGGTCTGTGGGGGCGACCCCGAGGACTTGACTGGGCCCCCAGGTGCACCTTGTTGGAGCAGAGCCCGGTGGTACTGGGGGTGACCCTGAGAACTTGACTAGGCCTCTGGGAGCACCTCATTGGAGCGGAACCGTGCGGTCTGCAGGGGTGACTCCGCGAACTAGCCCAGGTTCCCGGGAGCACCTTACTGTGGTGGAGCCCAGTGGTGCTTGGGGATGACCCCGAGAACTCAGCTGGGCACCCGGGAGCGCCTCGCTGGGGAGGAGCCTGGCGGTCTGCAGGGGCAACCCCATGGACCAAACTAGGTCCTCAGGAGCACCTCGCAGAGGCAGAGCCTGGAGGTCTGCAGGGTCAACCCTATGGACTTCACCGGACCCCCAGGAGTGCCTCGTTGAGGTGGGACCCTGCAGTCCGCAGAAGCAAACCTGCAGACTGGACTAGACCCCCACGGGCCTCGAGGGCTTATCAGTCAGGTATGACCATAGTGTATTTGGTTCCCTGCCTATGTACCGTTTTTGAGGATGGGTGCTTTTCCATCTAGTGCCATAGTAATATGAGTGTTTGTTACAGCATGATTTGAAGCAACCATGTGCCTCACCAATGTGAGCGCCTGAGGCAGTAAATAAACCAAAAAGTACAGTGACTGTCAGAGGGAAGACGATTGACTGGGTGGGAGAACAATGGAGATGAGGGTAGAGAAAGCTGATTAATGGAACGTGCCATCATTTGTATAATTGAGTAACAATAGTGAAGACGTCATTTTGTAATACAGCATCCATTTTTAATTCCCCAATATCTGCTCTATAATTCTATGTTTCCTTTATCGTTTATGCGTTATTTTGACTTATAACCGAGCTTATATAGCTTTATAGCTTATTTTATAAATAAGTAGAGCTTTATTTAGCTCTTGGGACATATCCAAAATTGGTCCCTCTTTAAGAGTAAGAAATGCGAAGATAACATTATGTGGTATAACAGCCATTGTTAATCTCCTACTATTTTCTGTATAATTGGGTATTTCCTTCATTGATAACTGAGTAAGAAATATGAAGATGATATTACATAAAACAGCATTCATTGTCAATCCCCTACTATCTTCCCCATACCTTGTGTATTTCCTTATTGTTTTTGTGTTATTCAAGTTTATATTCTCTTATCTTTAAAATAAAAAAGAATTTGATCAATTATTTTATTGATATTTTATGTTCCTGCTAACTACACACTGTATATACAATAAGAACCTCCAGACAAAACAGCAGGACCACTGAGATCAAGTATGTCCTACAAAATGGCCAGGAAAGCCAAGGCACATGCTGTCAGGGTAAGCGATGTGTGTGTGTGGAGTATGCTACTGTCATGTGTGCAGACTGCTGCAGTGTAATTATCAAAATAAAGATTTTTTTCTGTAGAGTGCTATTAGTATTTTCATTGTAGTTTATATGGAAATTGATTTCTGTTGTTACTTTTTAGACTTTGTACATCAATAACCAGTCAGTGTTGAAAATTTTGATGTTCTTATAAACACTCAATAAATATTAAAAATTCAACACTTTATTTTTGTGATTTTTTTCCTATTAAGTACTCATTGTTTAATGTAATAAAACTCATAAAATTAAAGTTAATAATTCATCAACAGAAATATTCTAGAGAATAGATGTGGGTCTGATGGACCATGTGATAGACCCATGTTTATGCACTTGATGACAAAATTAAGGGCTACAGAGAAAGAAGCCAGATGTGGTTGCACACACCTATAATCTTAGCACTCGGGAGGCTGAGGCAGGAGGATTGCTGCGACTTTGAGGCAAGCATGGGCTACATAGTGAGTTCAAGGCTGGCCTGAACTGTCTCAAAAGAAAAAAAAAAAGATTTACGAAAAGATACTTTCTTTTAAGGTTACTCTTGCCCCTTCTGTCACCCCTCTTCAAGTCTTGTCTTTCAAAAATCCCTTTCTTTGGACATATTTAATTGGTATTTACTGTCAGTCTTGGCTCTGGTAGTAGAATCTATTGGTAAAGAAGACAGCCTGGTTTCTGCCCCCATATTCCTTTGAGTCTACCACAGAAGATAGACAATAAAACCAGTAATCATCCAAAAAGTACAGTGGGTGCTAAGAAAAGAGAGATTCTGGAGGCCACAGAGGAAGGCCTTTCTCACCTTCTGACTCCTAACATTCCTAGTGTTTGGGGGTCTCTAGGTAAAATTATAAATGAGGATGTACACGTCACAAGTAGAAGTTCTAAAACAAGTTTACAAACTTCAACGAAATGTATTCTAACCTCTAACATTGACAAACGCATCCACTTAACAACTTGGATATCTAGGCTCGAATTTAAATTTCCTGACTTCGTGGAGTTCTGCTTCAGAACACAGCAGCATAAGAAGCCCTGGATGCTGGCGTGCAGCCCACTGCTCTTTATCTGGTTCCCTTCTCCTCCATGTCCTGCCTCCGTCCCACTGGAATAGACTTTAAGAACTCCTGTGCACACTCCTACCCAACATCCAGTCCTGCCCACTCACCCCCTAAATTCTGGCTACAATCCCCTACCCACCTCAGAAGTTTCCCCTTGGCCATTGTTCAGGTGTAAGGGTGTGTAAAACAGTGGTGTGCCGTGGCCCCAGGAGGATGAGTTTAGGGAAGAAGGTTGGGAAGACCCTGAGAACAGCATTGGCCATTTGAGAACTGCATCTTCATAGGCAGAACTTGATTTAGAGCCACAGGTTCCAGGGGCATGATCCTCTTGCGCCATGGTGCAAAAAAGAGCTGGACAGAGATTCCCAGAGGCAGGGTCTAGAGCAGCATGCCTACTTGCCTGTGTCTATCTTAGTCATTTTTCCCCTTTGCCAGTATCGCTGGTAACTTCTGTGTCCACACATTCGGTACCCAGTCCCAATGTCTGCCCAAATTCTTAACTTCACCAGGTTTATCCCACTGGTAATCCCCAGCAGGCTTTGGAGTCCGTCATCACTGAGAAATAACCACCTTGAAGGCCTCAAGTTTGATCCTTCTCATTGTTAGAAACGATCTCCCTTTGCCCTGAAACTTCTCCAGATAACTCTTCTTTCAAATGTACTTTCTTTCCAAGCATATTTTGAATGTCACCACACACTAAGCATTGCACTCATCAGGCCCAGGTATGGAGGGGCAAGAAGCGGGCCTAGGGTTTAAGGAAGCAGCATAGAAACAAGAAGGAAGGACCCTCAGCCTAGTGGTCAGTTAGACTCTTCTCCCTTCTCTGATTCACAGGCACCTTTTCAGGGTGCAACAAACCGAAACAGGAGCTTGTGATTGTCCTCCTAAGTCAGCTCCTCTTCAAACTCTGCGCTGTGAATGGCATAACCATTCTTGTGGGACACTGCACACAGCCAAGAACCATCTTAATTTTACTAACTCTCACTCAGACACCGTGTTCATATGGCACCCAGTGTGACCAGAACTAGTCCTTTTGCCCATGCCACTCCCAAGACTGCCTTTTCACCCCCGACTTGTCCCCTGCTTCATTCTCCTTAGCAATCTGACTCACTTCTCCAGATTTTCCTAATGTTATCTCTGATCTTTCTCAGCGTATCCTCCTCTTCTGCATTTTCTGTCCTATCATTTCTAAGTTCCTCAAGCTGGTGGTTAAAATCATATGTGATACAGCCACAGTACAGTTCATTTTTATTTCCGGCTCCCCAGTGCGTGGCTCATGCTTTAGCTAACATGTTCTACTTATCTTTCCCAACTGTGTTTTAACTTTTCCAGCTTTCCTATCTTTGCTGTTCAATTTGCCTAGAAGGCCTTGCTCCCATCTCTGCCTATCAAAATTGGTCCCTCTTTAATACTTACCCCAAGAGGGCACATTTTTCATGAAGCTTTCTCCCACATGGTACAATGGAAGCAACTTCAGAATCCAATGGCTGACTCTCCTTTCTTTTGTCTTTTGGTACCAGGAATTAAACTCAGGACCTGGAACTTGCCAGGTAGGTGCTGTGCCAGTGAGCTATATCCCCAGCCCCAGTGACTGACTTTCAGTCAGAGTAAGGACTGGAACATTGCTTATCTTCCCTAAATCCTCTACTTAACTACAGATGAGTATCTAAGTCACTGAATTTTTGTGAAAAATAAATGTCTGAATGCATATGGAAATGTTTTTTAAAAATTCCTATTATGGTATTAGTTGTTTCTATTATTGTAACAAAATGCCTGATCAGGACTGGGTAATGTATCAGAAAAAGAGGTTTATTTAGCTCACAGTTTTGGGGGTCAGAAATCCAGTATCAGGCTGCTCTCTCAGTACAGCCTTTGATGAAGGCCCCTTGGCCGTATCATCAGATGGTAGATGGCAGAAGCACATTGCAGAAGCATGTGTGAGGGGGAGAGATCCTATGGCAAGACAGAAAGCCAGACAGCAGGAAAGGGCCCATCTTTCTCTTTTATAACTACCCACTGTCATGGGAGCTAACTTAATTCCCATGATGACTGTGCTAATCCTTTCTGAGGGCTTTCTTAAAGATTTCACCACCTCCCAGTATTGCCATACTTAGGACTAAACTTCCAACATGTGAAATCTTAGAGGAGAGACAATCCACACCCATGCAATAGCACTACCTTCTCATCTGGAAGTAATATCTTTCTCTCTGAACCTCACAACTTGCTGTTGTGAGTTGCTACAATTTGTGTAGTCTTATTTCTCTCACATGTAGCTACAATTTGGAGATATGTGGCCCCAAAACACTTACATGTTGAACTCCCTATCCATGGGGGATATGTCCCAAGATGCCCTGCGGATGCCTAAAATCACAGGTAGTATTGAGCCCTGTATCATTTCACTTAAAAGAAACACTGTACAGTCTCTCTTTGGCATATCTAAACCACCAGCATCACTACTTTTACATCTGAGGTTCATTATTAACAAAATAAGGTGACTTGGACAGAAGCAGTGGCATAGTGGACAGTCCACCTAATAACTGAGACAGCTATGAAGTGACTCATGGGCAGATGTTGTACACACTGTAGGATGAACCTGCTGCTGGACAAAGAGACAATTCACAAGATCTCCTCCTGTAACTACTCTTGCATTTGAGAGCTGTTATTAGACAAAATGAGGGTTACATAAATGGAAGTGCTGCGTATTACTTGTGTATGACTAGGAAACCTGCTCTGTTGATTAATAAGGAGCAATAAGAAGCCCAGAACTGTTAATATTCAGTTCTAAAGCCATTTATGGAAAACAGTGAGAGGTAGGAGACACCTGAAGATAGAAATCAAAAGATTGGTTAATCAGTTTGACTGTAAACATACTCCTTTTTCCCTACTGTTTGGGAAACATGATTCCCTATACTTGAAAATACCTACAGAACTAAAATAGCCTGAATTATCAATGTACTACTGGGCACATTTTTCTCCCTTTTTAAAATTTCTATGTCTTTTATAGTCAATATTGCCAATATACTAATAATCCTCAAGTAAACTGGACAACAAATTTTACAAAAACGTTTTCTTACCTAAATTTTAAGACTCTTTCAACTCTGAGGTATATCTCCTTTTTAAATTCTGCAGTTTAAATGAGTTTAATTTAGATATAATGGGGCTTTTTCCCATCTTCTGTTTGCTTTCCAGATGTGCTACGCACAAGATTACAGTCCTTGAGTATTTATAATCCAGGCAACATGACCTCCTACTGGTGTGCTACCCAAGAGGGTAATCAGTAGTCATATATGCCTATTTAAACTGAAATTCACTGAAATTACAATTTGAGCTCCTCAGCAACACTAGTTTCATCTCAAATGCTCACCATATTACAGCTACTATATTGGCTAGCAGAGATATAGAACATCATCAACAGAGAGTTCTGTGAAGGAACCAGGGTTTAGCAGTAGACACAATTTCATCCCTTTCAATTCCCACTTTGTCTTTTACTAGACTTGTGACCACAGACCCTTTCTTTAATTTTCAAAGCTTTAGTTAAACTATAAAGTAGAAATACAAATACTTATGTCTGTAACATGATCAGTTTAATGTCCAACAGATTTTAATTGCTTAATAAAACTGTGATTATTAAGGCTTAGAGATCAAAACTTCCACCCATAGATATTCAGATTGCTTAGAGATGAACACTATCTTCATATCTTAAATACTAAATAAACCTTTCTATTCGCTAAAAAAAGGTTAAATATAAAACATCACCAAATACATATTTTTGTTCATTTACAACAGCAAACTTCTATTGGTACAAAACAACTTGAGTTACCCTAGAGAAATCTTAAATTTAGATTTAAATGCATAAACTGGCTGAGAAGATTTTTGATTCCCAAATCAACCCTGACATTTAATTCCATAACATGTTAGCCAAATATCTGTATTTGCACAAGAAATCTGTCAGCTATCTAAGTTTTAACTTTCAGAGCAATGAAATGAAATTCATGCCCAATCCCACTTTAGCTTGGAAAACCCATGTAAGTTACACACCCTAGCACTTTCTAATTTGTCTAAGCAGCGCTCTTACTGCCCCGCACCCCAGATCAATATGCGGCCTTGTGTAACAGCATCCAAAGCAGAGATAGAGCTGTGGATCATGTGCTCACAGAGCTTAATCCCTGCAGCTCTTGCAGAGGGGCACATCACAGTTAGGAATGCAAGCAGCCAGAGCCAAGTTACAGCCAGGCTCACTCAACGATCATGTCATTAACCACAACTCTACAAAACAACCCAAACAAAAATGAGGAAGTCATCATGAGTTGGAGTTCAAGTAATTGCTGATGTTGTACTTATTTAGTTCAGTTTTTCCAATCGTCTCCAAAAAATAATAAAATACACAAAGAGAAACACAATTATGCAATGAGATCATGCAGGACAATCCTTTGTCCTTACTATTCAAAGTTAGATTGCAAAATATACTAATTAAAGATATCTTTAGTTTCTCCCCTTCCTAGATCTTTAGTTCAGATTTATGTCAATTTTCTTTTACACAAAGAAGTACAAATGAAAGCAGTTATTGCTGTTAGCAGTTACAGTCCAGTGAATGATGAGAACATGCCAGGGCTTGTAAAAACACAGCTGAATGAGGTCAGAGTACTTTCTGATGCAGAATATCAGCAAATACTGTTCTAGTCACTCTGTCATTGCCAAGTGAAAAATCATAACCAACCCAACCTCTGTCATCTAGAAAGAGTCAAAAATATATTTATTAGTAATTATTTGCTCTGTAGAAACGAGAATAAGAATTAGCTGACATTAAGTACTTCATATGTTCTAAGAATTGTTTTAAGTAAGTCATTCAAGAATCATACGTGGTAGACAATAATCTCTCGCATTTTATATGTGTATAAACTGAGGCACTGAGGTTAAACAATTTGCTGTAGATCACATAGCAAGTGTTAATAACAAGAAGTGAAATCTAAGCTTGGGTAATCTATCTCTGTTTTACACTCTGCCTTTGCAGTGAAGATGTGCTTACATGAACACCCTCTATTCCTTTCTACACAAAAACCTATGAGTATAACCGAAGACTAACATATTATAACTTTATACTGCAGAAATCAGTCAAAACCAGGAAACCCAAACGTTTGATTTACTGTCATCAAACCCACTTCTGTTTGGTTTTCAAAATTCCCATTAAGGAGAGTATCTCAGCTGTCAGTAATTTTGAAGTCACAAGGCAAATCTCACCAACACAATTTTAGCTCTAAATAAAACCACACCAGAAGTTGGAACAGTGCATGAATTTTCTTTCTTTCTTTCAATTATATGAATGAATAAATTTCTCTTTTAAAAACCCCATTTGCATTGCAACAATAAGACCTATAACCTATATGTCTTCTTCCCCAGCCACTTCCATCCCCGCTCAGTTACCGTAATTGTTATCTCAGGGACACATTTGTAACTTCAACCAGTCCATTCAAAGTGAATCTCAGGCTTGTGTAGGCATTGCCAGAATGTCTTCTGGGCTTGACCTTGGGAAGACACAAAGCTAAGATTCTGTTTTAGGATACTGGAATTCATTGCTCAGATTTGAGTAACAACCAACCAAGGAGAAATGAAAACAGAAGCGGTGTGTGTGGGGGGGGTTGAGATTGAGTCCTCATGGTCTCAAAAAGGCTACCATAGCCCTGGGAATTATAGCATACATAACTACATTTAAAGGTAGAAAAGGAGCATTTCTCCTCACTTCTCCTACATCAAAACAAAAACAAAAGCAAAAAAGCCAAAAGCCTTTCCTACAAACATCCCAAAAGAAGGGCTGGGACTACATCTCAGTGGAACAGTGCCCGCCTGGCAGGTACAAGGGGCTGAGTTTGATTCCCAGTTCAAAAAAAACCTCCAAAGACTTCAGTGTAAATTCATCCATTGAATTTGAGCTACATGTTTATAACCTATTATGGCTTGTGTCTAGATGTCCCCTCAAAGCCTCATGCAGTCATAGGTGGGGCTTTTTCAGAGGTGGCTGAATTTATAGTATATGGCTTTGGAATTAATTCATAGAGCAATACTAAGCACAAGGGTGCTAGGATTACCCGCCCTGGGTAGCTTGGATAAGATATAAGGGATAGAAAAAGCTGTGGTCTTCCTTCACTTGTTTCGCTACTTTCTTCCTGCCATGAACTGCTTCTTCTCTGTGAAGCCACCTTGGCTTGGAACCAGCTGATTATGGGCTGAAACCTCTACAAACTGTGAGCTAAATAAACCTTTCTTCCCTTGACTTTGGACATTGCATAATTTGTCTTAGTAGCAAAAGTAACTGAGACAATACCCTAGTAATAAAATCTAGTGTTACCATTTTTAACCTCTAGAGTTGGAAAGTGGCTACTGGCAGCAAGGTTGGAAAGTGAAGAGAGAAGGGCTGCTAGCAAAGGCACCAGCAGCCTCAGCTACATGGAACAGCTTGGTATCATGCTCTGAAAAGTAAATTATTGTTAATGAGCTGGCTCTTTGCCTTTTCTTACTCAGGCTTTGTGGAGTCCATCCTGCTCCCAGTCCTCCGAAGAAAAGATTATCAAGCCTCTGCTGTAACAGGAGCTCCAGGCATAACTCTACTGATTTTTCCACATAAACAACAATTCTTCAACCCAAGAATCATCCCATTTTGCAAATATGGAAACTGAGCAACAGAGACTTTGAGTGACTCTCAGCACCAAATATTAACTGAGTTGTAGATCAGGGTTTGAAAGGAGGGCCGCCTAGCTCTAACATCCTCCCTGTCAAAGAAAGCAGAACAAACTCTCAAAACAAGACAGAGCAGGCTTAAACTTCACCTGAAGGGTAAATAACTGCTTGACTCTGTAGCAACTGAAAACCATCCCAAGCTTCTAAGGAGGATCACTGTTTCTGTCTCTGGCTATCTGGAAAAGAAAAAATAGACCAGCACTTATAGCACTTGGCTGGGGACATGAGCACATTTTTACGTGTCTGAATGAATGAATACAAGCTGCTGAGTCCTGAGTGCCCAGCCCTGTGAATGGGGCCTGGGAACATCCTTGTTCACAGCAGACATTTTGGAGGACCTGGCTCTGCCCCAAGCAAGGGGGCACAGGGCCAAGGATATGGATAACCAGGTATTTTTGCCACAGTGTGGTGAGTGTTATCATGGACATTTAAACAGAGGCTATGGGCATGTTACTTGGGCAGAGGGGCTGGGAGGATGCATGCCTGAGGTCATCCCTGTGTTACAGCACATCGTAGTCACTCATGTTCAAAACAACGACCCTGAGTCACGAAGGAAGAGCTAGATCTAGTTTAGTCACCCCATTAAACAAGGCAAGGGATGGAGACTGAAAAGAGCTTCTCTCAAAATGATTTACAGGAAAACATTTTGACAGTTCTAAATGTAAATTTAAGTGTTGTGTTTTTTTGTTTCTATGCTTGGTTTGTGGAATACTGCACATAGCTTTATGTACATTACGTCATATAATCGGGTAAGTAATTAGCATGCACCATCTTCATTAAAGTCTGTAATAATCACGTGGTAGAATTCTATTCTCCCACTTAATTTTTTTTTATTTTTAAATTTCCCTCCACACACAACTCTTTTTAGATGTAGACACTAAGAACCAGAGAGGCTAAGCAACTTGTCCAGGGTTTCTCAGCTCCTAACTGGAAAAACTGGAATCGGATCCTCCCTGCCGCAAGGACTGAGAATTTCACTTTCAAGAAATGTATTATTTTCTAGGAAAGATGGTTAAAGGCTGGATACCAGACCCAAATAGAAAATAGATGTTCTGTACTTACAGGCCAAAAATCAACAGATGTTAATGAGGGTTGAATAATCCATCAGTAGAAAGGAAATTTTCCTAAAGAATGAGAATGTCTAATACTTCATCCTCATATGTATTTCTGCAGTAAAGTTTTTAGTAATGAATCTGGTTTTAAGAAGATCATCTATTTGGACTGAATTTTCTATAACTTGGCCTGAAAAATGGAAGGGTTGAATAACACTGGATTGGGACCTTTGACACTCAGTTACACAGTCTCCTGCTGCTCCTTGGCAGTGCCAATTCTTGGGCCCTTTCCAGATTTACAAGGTCCAAATCCTGCCAGGGTGATTTGTGTGTGCAGAAAGTTTGAGGAGCTCGCTGCTCCAGGTAGACACCTCTCCCTGACATCCTCTCCCCCATCATGGAGACTGAATGTTTTAGGGGTCTATAAAAATTGAACACAAAATAAAATCATACTGTGGGCTGCTGCAAAAGCCTAACTTTATATCAAAACAACTGAAATTTGCTATCTTTTTAACTGGATTTGTTTTAACTTCAACTTTATTTGATGATTTGTTTTGAATAGATTTTAGGGGGACCTGTGGTCATTCAAGAGGAGGAGGAAAATCAGTGGGAGAAAGAAGACAGCAGGAAGGAAAAGGAGGGTGTTTTCTCCGGAACCCAGCCCAGCCATGTGACATTCTTCATGTGCAATCAAACTTCTGCAGGGGTCAGGTGTGAGGCCCATTACCTCACCTGCGTGCTAGGTGGTCTGGACTTGAACAATGGCCCCTCCCACCTGGAACCCACGGCTACTTCCTAAGCATTGCAATGGCTGTGCTGAAAGCAGTGAAACAACAGCTGTTGATTAATATTTTATATTAATAGAGCAGCACTGGCCCATCCAGGTCCTTCAACACTTTTTGCAAAACAGAACATCCTTTCTTTCCCAGGGGAAGGAAGGGAGTCCACAGCCAAACTGCCCTACAGCTGAGTGGGGGCACCACTCAGAGGAATGGGCAGAGAGAACTCTTTCTGAAGACAGTTCATTGGACTTTTTGGGGTGAAAATTAAGTTAGAATAAAACAGAATGGAAAAGAAAAATACCAGCATTAGTTCATTAGACTTTGTCTATGCAAAAAACCCCAAAACAAATAGAAAAAGCCCCAGAACATTGGAAGACTTTTGCCCAAACCCTCTGTCTTCTGCAAGTACACCTCTTTCCAGGAAAGTAAGGCAAAAATGGCAAAATTAGGACATAATCCTAAAAGAGAAATGTGAACTGTTTTTCATATTAGGGCTGGTTGGTGGTCTAATACTACTGGAGTCAAAACAGTGTAATGAAACCACCAGGTTTCATTACCTGCATCAGCTCAAGGAATTTCATTTTGCTGGGGTATCTCTTCAAGCAAATGACTAGAACCAGGAATGTAAGATCTGAGCATGAACAATTGTATCATGACTGACATATTAGGGAAGGAAAATTAAAATGTTATGATTAAGCAACAATTTCTGGAGACTTTTGTCAAAAATTTTTTCTTAAGTTTCCAGAAAATAAGAGTGCTTATTTATTTATTTATTTATTTATTTATTTTTTAGCATTACCTAGCATTTATGAGAGCTGAATTGGGAATTCCAGCCCCAGTTATTCTGGTGTGTAATAAATGGAAGTCACTGGAAGGGAGTTATTAAGAAGTAGCCTTTCCACATGCCACCTAAGTAAGTTAGTCTAAGGACCTGGCATATAGTCCCACCTGAGCAATGAAAACTGAGTAGAAATGGGGGAGGGTAGTAGAAATTTCTTAGTTTGTTTTTTTTGTACTAGAAATCGAACTCAGGACCTTGCACTTGCCAGGTAGACATTTATGCCGCTGAGCTATGTCTTGGCTAGAAATTTCTTAGGACAGTAGCTTTTCTTTCTTTTTCAAAGAAATGATTTTTATTGATACATTTTAGGGTATACATAATGATCACATTCATTATAAGGAATCTGTCCCTGTATGCGATATAACTTCATTTTTTCCCCATTCCCCTACCCTCCCTTAAATCCCTCTTCCCCTCCTTATTTACAAAAGCATTGTTTCCATTTTTCCTTTGTTTCTCATTTTTTATTCTTCTTTTTCTTCCTTCCTTCCTTCCTTCCCTCTTTCCTTCCTTCCTTTCTTCCTTCCCTCCCTTCCTTCCTTTCTTTCTTCCTTCTGCCCCTCCCTTCTTTTCCTCCCCACTTGAACATTTTCTTCCTATTTCACAATGTCTATTATACATTTTGGTCCTTATTTACACTTTTAGTTTCTCCCATCAGAGAAACAACGCAGCATTTACACATGTGTCTGATTTATTTCACTTAAGAGAATGGTCTCAAGGTGAATCTACTTAAGTGAAATAAATCAGACATGCAATACCACATCATTTATCTGGTTTGAGAAATTGAAAGTGTGAATAAGGATCAAGGTGCATCCATTTTCTGGAAATGTCTCAAGTTTGCCCTTCTTTATGGCTGAGTAGTACCCCATTGTATTAAAATATCACATCTTGTTTATCCATTCATTGGTTGATGGGCATTTGGGTTGTTTCCAAGATTTAGCTATTACAAATGGTGCTGCTATAAACATGGATATGTGGGTATTGCTGTCGTATGATACTTTTAATTCTTTTGAGAAGATACTAAGGAGGGGAATCGCTGGGTCAAATGGGACTTCTAGTCCTAGGTTTTGGAGGAAACTCCACACAGATTTTTATAGTGGTTGCACCAGTCTAGATTCCCACCAACGGTGGAGAAGGATTCCTTTTTTCCCCACAACCCTCCCAACATTGGATAATGGTTGATTTCATGGTGATAGCCATTCTTTGTGGGGTGAAATGGAAACTCAGCATTGTTTTAATTTGCATTTCTCACATAACCAATGATTTTGAACATTTTTTCATATTTTTATTTGCTGTCTGTACTTTTTTATTTGAGAAGTGTCTATTCATTTCAGATGCCCATTTTTGGATTGGGTCTTTAAATTTGGGGGATCTGATTTTTTAGTTCTTTATATATTCTAGATAGTAATGTTTGTCTGAGAAATGTCTGGCAAAAATCTTTTCCCACACTAGGTTATCTCTTCACCCTGTTGGTGGTTTCTATTGCTAAGCAAAAGATTTTAATGAGGTGAGATCCTAGTTGTTGATTCTTTATGATAGTTCCTGTGTGATCAGGGTTTTGTTCACAAAATCTTTGGCTACACAAATGTCTTCAAGAGTTATACATATTCTATATTCCAGTATATTAAGTGTTTCTATTTTAGTATTTAGATCTTTGATACATTTGATTTTAGTTTAGTGCATGGTAAAAGATATGGATCCAATTTTAATCTTTGGTATGTGTAAAGCCTGTTTTTCCAGCATCATTTATTAAAGAGGCTATTTTTCTTCCAATCTGTTCCATTGATTCTTGGGTCTGTTTTTTTCTAGTTCTATGCTGTTTTTAACATAGTACCTTTGTACTATAATTTCAAGTTATGGGTTGTGATGCCCCCCAACCTTGGATTTGCTGGCCAGAACTGCCTTTGCTATTCTAGGTCTCTTTTGATTCCAAATGAATTTTAGGATTAATTTCTCTAATTTTTTGAGATATGCTGTTGGAATTTTGATCAGGATTATATTAAGTCTGTATGACAATTTGCAAGTATGGCCATTTTCACTATATTTGTCCTTCCTATCCAAGATCAAGGGATAGTTTTCCATTTTATGATATCCTCTTTAATCTCCTTTTTCAGAGTACTATAATTTTTAATATAGAGCTCTTTTACTTCCTTTGTTAGATTGATTCTTAGGTATTTCATTGTTTATGTTATTGTAAAAGGTGTTATGTTCCTAATTTCTCTCAGTGAGTTTGTTATTTGTGTACAGGAATGTGATTGATTTTTTGAATGATGACTTTGTATCCAGCTGAATTTAGTTACTAAAAGTAGAAGTCTTTTGGTGGAGTTTTTGGGATCATCTATGTAGAATACCATGTCATCTATGAATAATGATAATTTAATGTCTTTCTTTCTTGTCCTTATTGCTTTTATTTCTTTCTCTTGTCTAATGGTTCTGGCTTATGTTTCTAGAACTATATTGCATAAGAGTGATGAGATTGGACATCCTTATCTGATGCCTGCTTTTAGAGTGAAAGTTGTCCATTTGTATTATGTTCCTATCAGTTTGTTTGGCTTTTATCAGAATGAGATGAAGGCCACCTATCTCAATTTCCTGTAGGATTTTCATCATGAATGGTCATTGGACTTTGTCAAATGCTTTTTCTGCATCTATTGAGATGATCATATGGTTTTTGTCCTTGGCTCGGTTAATATGGTGTGTTACATTTATTGATTTATGAATGCTGAACCGTTCCTGCATCACTGGGATGGATCCTACTTGGTCATGGTGTATAATCTTCTTGATAGTTTGCTGCATTTTGTTTGCCAGTATCATTCTGAGGATTTTTGCATCTATTTTCTTTTTTTTTTTTTTTTTTTTTTTTTTTTTTTTTT
>PVLD010001239.1:0-125972 GCA_004027595.1 Dinomys branickii | reverse complement strand
ATATTTTTTCCCTTTCCATTTCATTAAATAGTTTGAGAAGTAGCAGTATTAGATCTTCTCTAAACTTCTTATAGAACTTAGCAGTGAATACATCAGTACCGTGGCTTTTATTTGTTGGTAGGTTTTAAATTACATCTTCAATTTCATTGACTGATATATTTTTTTAAGAATTTTAATATCTTCTTGATTCAGTATTGAATCAAGAAATCTGTCCATTTCTTCTGCATTTTCCATCTTATTGGTATACAAATTCTCAAAGTAAGTATAAATGATCTTTTGGATTTCTGCAGGATCCATTGTGATTTTACTCTTTTCTTTCCTTGGGTTTGAGTCTTTTCTATCCTTTTTTAAAAATAAAGTTGGCTAAGAGTTTGTCAAATTCATTTAATCTTTCAAAAATCAACTCTTTTATTCATTGATTCTTTGCATTATTTTCTTAGTCTCCATTGCATTAATTTCAGCATTAAGATTATAGACTGACTCTCCACCCTCCATGCACCTGTTGTGAACAGGGGATCCTCACTCAGAAGGCCCATGAATTGCTCTCACCAGGGTTCGTGTGTGAGGCTTCCTGCATGTACTCACTGCTGAGTAAGGTACTGGAGTGGACACACCACAAGCTGCTGGCTCCACAGTTTGGATCTGGGCTTCACTTGTGCCCTGACCTCCTGGAGGTAATAGACAAAGGCAGTCTGTGCTTACTGTTGGTCTGACCTGTGTCTGGATCCTGTGCATGTCCTGAACTGAATGGAGACATAGAATCAGGTGGTCCACAAACTGTTGACCTTGCAGTTCGTGTCTGGGTTTTGCCTGTATCCTGAACTGCTTGGGGTCACAGGACCACTGGTCTAGGATTACACCACCAGTGCAACTGGATTCTGGGTCATGCATGTGCCCTGACCTGCGAGGGATTGCAGAAGCAGACCATCTGCCATCAACTGACATCACAGTTCATGCCTGAGACCTTGGAGAACTAGGTACACTTCACCATCTACTGGAAGACCCCAGAATAAGCAGTGCATCTCAGTGGACACTTAGGGGTAGGCCTGACCACCAAGAAAACTAGGGCCACTAGTGACCTTTGCTGAGCTGCCAGAGAAGAGAGAGACTGACCGTTCTACTTCCGGCATCAAGCATGACAAGGAGAAGGACTAAAATGCAATTTCAGAACTCCACCCCACTCAGAACAAGTCCAGGAGACATCAACATAGGAGAACTTGGCAAACACATACCTGAAATTGCTGAAATGATTGCAGTGGAAGTAAAGAAACAACTTCATCAGGCCTTAGAAGAGATCAGATCAGAAATATCTCTCAGGCAAAAAATGAAATGACAATAATAATGAAAGAAATGCTCCGCACACCTAGAAAAGAAACAGATAAAACCATAGATGAACATAGGCAACAGATGGAAATGTTACGTAAGCAATTTAGGAATGAATTGGAATGCATGAAACAGATTCAAAAAGATTTCCAGGAAATCAAAACTTCCATTGAAAGCCTGGAAAACCACTTGAATGAAGCCGAAGATAGAATTTCAGATCTTGAAGACAGCATGGCTGCTAGTGATTGTGAAAGGAAGGATCTCTTAAAATCAACAAGGATCCAGGAAAAATCAATCCAACAGCTGCAAGATGAGGCAAACAGCATTAATGTCTGAGTAATAGGAGTCAATGAAAGAGCAGGAGGCAACACAAATGACGTAAAAAGAATATTTGCAGAAATAATAGCAGAAAATTTCCCAAGCATGGCAAAAGATAGCGATGTGCAGTTAAATGAGGCATATAGAACTCCAACTAGCCATAACCAAAATAAAACCACACCCAGACATATAATGATCAAGATCTCAGATATCCAGCAAAAGAACAGAATATTAAAATTTACTAGAGAAAAGAAACAGATCACCTATAAAGGAAAGCCCATAAGAATCACAGCAGACTTCTCAACACAAACCATCCAATCGAGAAGAGCTTAGGGGCTGGGGATATAGCTCAGTGGAATAAGCGCCTGCCTGGCAAGCGCAAGGTCCTGAGTTCGATCCCCAGTACCGCCAAAAAAAAAAAAAAAAAAAAAGAGAAGAGCTTGTATTGCAGGTCCTAAAACAAAAGAGCTTCCAACCAAGATTGGTGTATCCTGCCAAACTATCCTTCAAGTAACAGACAGATAGAATATTTCCATGACAAAGAGCAACTGAAGAACTTCATCAGTGCCAAACCATGATTACAAAAAGTACTAAAAGACATTCTAGACAGAGAAGAAAATTACTGCAATTTTAAGAACACCAATAGAAAGGAACCCTGAAGAAGAGCAAGCAAGTAAACAGGTAGCAAAAGAAACGAATAGCAAGTAAATAACATGACAATGATAAGTCAATACATTTCGGTTATAAACATAAATGTAAATGGCCTCAATTCACCAGTCAAAAGAAACAGACTGGCAAAGTTGATTAAGAAACAAAACCCAACAATATGCTACATAGAGGAAACATATTTTACTCAAAAGGAAATCCATAGACTGAAAGTCAAAGGATGGAAAACAATTCTCCATGCAACAGAAACCCAGAAAAAAGCAAGTGTAGCTATTAGGTTTGCAGACAATGTAAACTTCAAACCGAGAACAACTGAAAGAGATAAAGAAGGTCATTACATACTTGTTAGGGGAAAACTGCAAGAGGATGAGATAACAATCCTAAACATGTATGCACCAAATATCAGAGCACCAAACTACATAGACAAATCTTAACAGATATGAAAAACCAAATAATCAATAACACTATTGTAATAAGAGACCTAAACAGCCCTTTGACACAAAGAGATAGGGCAACTGGACAAAAAATCAGCAAAGAAATAACATATCTGAATCAAACCTGAGAACAAGTGAACTTAGTAGGTGTATACAGAGTGTTCCACCCCACAGCATCAAAATACACATTTTTCTCAGCTGCACATGGGAATTTTTCTAAAATTGAGCACATTCTAGCCTATAGAGCATACCTACCTAAATGCAAAAGAATTGAAATTATCCCATGCATATTATCTGACCACACTGCAATGAAATTGGAAATTAATGACAAAAGGAACTCCAAAAACTCCATAAACACTTGGAAATTAAACAACAACCTCCTGAACAACCAATGGGGCACAGAAGAAATTAAAGAAGAAATTAAAAAATACCAACAACCAATTGAAAATGTAGATACAACTTCCCCGAATCTGTGGAATGCAATGAAAGCAGTCCTCAGAGGGAAGTTTATAGTGTTGAAATCACACATAAAGAAAGCTGAGAGAGAGCAAATAAATAGCCTAGTGCTACACCTGAAACTTTTAGAAAAAGAAATACAAATCAAGCCCAAAGTCCAAAGAAGTGAGGAAATTATAAAGATCAGGGCAGAAATTAACGCAACTGAGATGAAGAAAACCCTACAAAGAATAAATGAATCAAAGTGTTGGTTCTTTGAAAGAATAAATAAAATTGATAAACCCCTAGCCAACCTTATTGTCTTGGTTACTTTTCTCTCGTGGCTGAGACAAAATGCCCAAAATGAAGGAAAGAAAAGCTTATTTAGCTTACAGTTTGTGGAGGTTTCAGTCCATACTTGGCTGGTTCAGAGGCAGGGTGGCACATGGCAGAGGGCAAATATTCATGGCAGCAGAGCACAGCAAAAACAACCAGCAAAAGGGAGAAATGATGGAAAGCAGCCTCTTCTTACCTCCCTTACATTGTGAACAGGATATCCCCACCCAGGGGGCATGTAGCACTCACATAATCTCCATGCCCTCCTTTTTCATAGGCTCAGGATGTATACAAAGTAAGCACCCTGGCTTCCTGCTGAGTCACTCAGCCAAACATCTAGACTCTCCAAGTTGACACAATCTATCAACCATAACACTTATCAAAAAAAGAAAGGAAAGAACTCAAATTCATGCAATAAGGAAAGAAAAGGATGAAATTACTACAGATTCTATAGAAATTCAGAAGATCATTAATACCTACTTTGAAAATCTTTACTCCCATAGGATAGAAAACCCAGAAGAAATGGACAGGTTCCTAGATAGGTACAACTTACCAAGTTTGAGTCAAGAAGATATAAAAATCCTGAACAACCCAATATCAATTAATGAGATTGGAAACATGATTAAAAACTTACTGACAAAGAAAAGCCCAGGCTCTGATTGATTTACAGAAGAATTCCATAAAAATTTCAGAAATTTAATGCCAACACTCCACAAGCTCTTCAATAAAATCGAAAAGGAAGCAATTCTTAACTCCTTTCTGGAGACAAGTAGTATACTGATACCAAAACCAGAGAAAGACCTAATCAAGAAAGAGAAATACAGACCAATCTCTGTAATGAATGTAGATGCAAAGATACTCCATAAAATACTAGCAAATACAATGCAGTAAATCATCAAGAAAATCAGACACCACAACGAAGTTAGATTCATTCCAGGAATGCAGGGACGCTTCAATATTCACAAATCAATTAATGTTATACACCATATTAATAGAGCCAAAGACAAAAGCCACATGATCATCTCAATAGATGCAGAAAAAGCTTTCTACAAAGTCCAACATGCATACATGGTAAAAACTCTACAGAAAATAGGAATAGATGGTATTTACCTTAACCTGATCAAAGCCATCTATGACAAACCAACAGCCAACATCATACAAAATGGACAAAAACTGAAAGCTTTTACTTTAAAATCAGGAACAAGACAAAGATGTCCACTGTCACCACTCCTATTCAACATAGTTTTGGAAGCATTAGCCAGAGCAATTAGACAAGAGAGAGAAATAAAAGGAATAAGGAAAGGAAGGAAAGGAAGAAGTAAAACTATCACTATTTGCAGATGACATGATACTTTACATGGAAGACCCCAAAAACTCCACAAGAAGACTCCTTGAGTTAATCAACAAATTCAACAGTGTAGCTGGATACAAAGTCAACACTCAAAAATCAATAGCATTCCTATACACAAACAACAAACAGACTGAGAGAGAAATTAAGGAAACCATACTTTTCAGAATAGCATCCAAGAAACTGAAGTATTTAGCAATCAATCTAACAAAAGAAGTAAAAGATCTATTGAATGAAACTACAGTACTCTGAAAAAAGAGATCGAAGAGGATTTCAGTAAATGGAAAAACATTCCTTGCTCATGGGTAGGAAGAACCAACATTGTGAAAATGGCCATATACTACCAAAACTGTTGTACAGATTCAATGCAATTCCCATTAAATGTTATGTTAGCATACTTTACAGATCTAGAGAAAACATTCCTTAAATTCATCTGGAAGCAGAAGAGATGCAGAATAGCAAAAGCAACCCTGGGGCAAAATGGACAAGTCAGGTGGAATTACAATCCCTGACCTGAAATTATGCTACAAAGCTACTGTAATAAAATCAACATGAAGAAACAGACTAGAAGACCAATGGAGCAGACTGGAAGACACAGACACAACCACAAACACACTCAGCCACCTAATCTTTGATAAAGAGGCCAAACAACTCACTGGAAGAGTGATAGCCTCTTCAATAAATGGTGCTGGAAAAATTGGTTTGCCACCTGACAAAGACTGAAAATAGACCCAAGTCTATCATCATGCACCAAACTCAAGTCAAAATGAATCACAGATCTCAGTATTAAAACAGAAACACTAAATCTATTGGAAGAGAAAGTAGGTAAAAACCTTGAAGACTTAGGGATAGGCAGAGAGTTCATGAACAAAAACCAAACTGCCCATGAAATACTTCAAAGAATCAACAAATGAAAAGTTGTCCTACTCATCCTACTGAAAAGTTTCTGCACATCTAAGGAAATCTCCTGCGGAGTAATAAGAAAACTTACAAGTTGGGAAAAAAATTTTAACTGACTCTTCCTCAGACAAAGGTCTTCTATCAAGGACATATGAAGAATTGAAAAACATCAGTCCCTCCAAATTAAAAAGACCCAATCAAAAATGGGCAGCTGAGATGAATACACACTTCTAGATGAAGAAAAACAAATTGCAAATAAATACATGAAAAAATGTTCAACATCATTAGTCATTCGAGAAATGCAAATTAAAAGAACACTGAGGTTTCATCTCACCCCAGTAAGAACGGCTAGTATTAAGAAATCAACCAATAACAAATGTTGGCATGGCTGTGGAGAAATAGGAACTCTTCTGCACTGCTGGTGGGAATGCAGACTGGTGAAACCACTATGGAAATCAGTTTGGAGATTCCTCAGCAAACTAGATCTAGAGGTCCCATTCAACCCAGCTATTCCTCTTCTGGGTATTTTCCCAGAAGATCTGAAAACATCATATCACAGTGATATATGTGCACCCATGTTTGTAGCAGCACAATATGTAGTTGCTAAATTGTGGATGCCACCCAAATATCCATCCACTGAGGACTGGATAAAAAAAACTGTGGTACTTTTATATAACGGAATATCACACAGCTATAAAGAAAGATAACCTCAAGGCTTTTATAGGTAAATGGTCACAACTAGAGAGCATACTCATAAGTGAAATAAACAAGACCTCCATGAGTAAGGAACATGTTGTCTCACTACTGTAAGAAACTCAAGGAGTGAATAAAAACTAAGAGGTATGATAGACATTGTGAAATGAAAGGAAAATGCTCAAACTAAAGGACAACTGGGGTGTGGGAAAAGAGAAAGGAAAGAAGGAGAATTTATGTATGTATGTATATACAGGATAGCTAACAGCGGTACTACTGTCTTCTATTGCTTTACTGAAAGGAACTGTTAATGATTACTGGTTTGATCAATATTGCATGTTTCTATTTGCTTTCCTGAGAAGCCACTTTGAAGATATCAACAACCATTGTTAATTTCCTACCACTTTGTCTGTAATTCTGTATTGTTTTTATTGTTCTTATGCCATTTTGTAAGTGCATGTCTGTTGGTTAATGTTTTCCTTCTTTTATTTTTAAAATAAATTTTTAAAAAACACACAGGTTTTCATACTATAAAAAAATTCTGCATTAATTTCTGGTCTTTGTAATTTCTTCCCCCCATACAGTTTTGGGTTTGAGTTGCTCTTCTTTCTCTAGAAGCTTGAGGTTCAACATTGAGTTGTTTATTTAAGATCACTCTGCTTTCCTGGTTTGGGTATTCACCACTGTGAATTTCCCTTGTAGGACTGCTTTCATTGAGGACAGTAGTTCTTAATATCTTTTATATGGGTCAAAGACCCTGTGTAGTAAATTTTGTGAGTCAACGTGACTGGGCCACAATGCCCATACGTATGGTCAAATATTACTCTGAATATTTCTGTGAGGGCATCTTTGAATGAGACAAGCACTTTTTATTTTTTGTTTTTTTTTCCCAGTATGGAGGTGATGCTCATAGGCACTCTATTGCAGAATTACATCCCCAGTCCGTTTAAAACATTTTAAAGATCCACTTGCCTCACCCTCCCAGAGTGCTGGATTACAGGCTTGTACTACCACACCCACCTGTGACTAATATTAATAAGATTAGAACATAAGACTAGGTTCAGTGGACTCATCTCTTATTTTTCTACTGTAAATATGTGCTTTAATGTAATAGTAGCCAGCTGTGCATCTCAGCGCCTTTCTCTGAGGGCTACAGAAAGCAATCTATGTGTCTACCCACTTGGTATGATGAACAATAATGAGTGTGTGCTTCTGCAAAAGTGTACAAATGGGATTTGGAACCACCTTTATACTCTAGATGTGATATGCAGCAATTATGATGGAAATTGAAACACAAAGCATCGGCCAATAGTTGAGTTTTACTTTATCCTAAACATGTGTGGCATAAGTAGTTTGATAGCACATAACAAGTGCAAACTATCACAGAGAAATTTTCTTAGAGGATTGGGGCTGGAGCATACAAGAGATCATTTATAGCAGAGGAAAAACAAAATGTTTCTGCCCAGGCAACTACTCCAAAAAATTGTGGAGGACACTGGTGAGCTGACAGGTGAACAGGCAGGTGCAGCATCACAAACACTTACTATGAAAACAGGAAAACAAAAAGACGTCAACTGTGCCCTACAAGAAAGGAGAGGAAAACAAAATATACATACTATTAGTATGATATTTGTGTTTGGAACATGCACTTGTCATGTGTGAAGGTGGCCTTGGGTGTGACACTTGAAGCAAAGCCAATTTCGGTGTGGACTTTTGTTTGTGTTTATATTGTAGTTCATATAGGTTTTCATTTTTGATGTTACCTTTTAGGTTTTCTAAGGAAGTCAACAGCTGATTTAAAAATATTGATTTCTATTGTGGGCACTCATTACATATTTGACATTGTAATTTATTGACATCTTATTTCCCTGCTAAGTGCATGTTGTACAATATAGTAGGAAGCTCCTGATGAAATAGGAAAGAAGAGTTGACAAGACTGCCACATAGAAAAGGAAAGCTAAGCACATGTGCTGTGAGTGTGACAAGTGTGCATGCAACATGCAGTTGTCATGTGTGAAGACTGCCCTGGGTGTTGACAGTTGAAGCAAAGGTTATTTTTATGGTAGAGTTCTATTGGTATATTCATTGCAGTTCATATAGCAATTTATTTCTGATGTTATCTTTCAGGTTTTGTGAGGAATTACACAGCTGATGTGAAAATGTTGATGTCTATTCTAAACACACAATACATATTGAGAATTTGATTTCCCAGTAAAGTGCTCATTGTTAATATAATACAACTCATAAAATTAAAATTAAATATTCATCAATAGAACTATTCTAACGAATAAATGTGGATCTGATAGACCCACGTTTATGCATCTTGATGATAAAATTAGTCTTATGCTCCAAGAACTACATACGTGGATTTGTAACAGCAGACGGCCCTCCCTCATGTGGGTGGGCTTCATACAATTGGTTGAAGGCTTAAGTAGAACACAAGACTGAACAAGAAGGAATTTTCTGATTGCAGCCTTCAGGATTGGTTGGTAACACTCATCTCTTTCTCGGTTTCTGGCCTGCCAGGCCAACCTGTAGTATGGACTTGCTGAACACTTGCTGAACACTTGTTTAAAGCAAGTTTGTTCTTTCTTTCTCCCCATTCTGGAGACTGAATCCAGAGTCTTTTCACTGAGCTATATCCCCAACTCTTTATTTATGTTTATAGTTTGAAGTAGGGTCTTGATAAGTTGCTAAATTGTGTGTACTAGTCTTGAACTTGTGGTCCTCCTATCTCAGTCTGTAAGAGCGCTAATATAATGTTGTTTGTTTGTTTGTTTTGTTTTTTCTATTTTATTTTTTGAGACAGGTTCTGGCTATGTAATCTAGGCTGTCCTTGAACTTGCAATCTTTCTGTCTCAGCCTCCCAAGTACTGGGATTACAGGAATGTACCACCATGACTGGTTTAAACTAATTTCTTAAATCTCACTCTCCCTATGTACACATCCCATTGATTGTTTCTCTAAAGAATCCTGAATTATTATTGTGAGTTTTTAGAAGGAATATTTATTTAGTTCCTTCTATGTGTTAAACTATAGACCTTCTTCCTAAATAATTGTGTACGAATACAAAATTTTCTATATAGCTGCCAGGGAATCACAAAATTTTAAAGTATATCTATGGACTCCCACACTCAGATTAGAAGATATAAAAAGTTCCTCTTTATCTGAATGTTCTTGCCCTGAGAGCAGCTTCTTGCTACATGGGGAAAGGAGTTGTGGTAGTCAGCTTTCCATCACTGTGACCCAAAATACTTGAGAATATCAATTTAAAGGAAAGAGGGAAACAATCAAATCGACAATCAAGATTAACTATCACAGGAGTTTTCCTACAAAGAGTTATAAAATACTAGCGAAGGACTTCTAGGAAGATGGTGGAGTGCTAAACAGCAATAAAACAAGCTGTGGAAGATTCAGAATGAAAACATTGGATGTTAACATCTTAAGGAAGAAAAGAAGAAGGGTGGTGGACTCTCTGAAGGGAAGATTGGAGCCCACAGAGAAAGTGAGAGAGTGTAGAGACAGACCTCAACATCGCAAAAGGAGTGGCAAACTGCACTTTCTCCCTGGCTCCCAGCTCACCACATGAGAAAGGAGGTTTGAACCTACAGAGTGAGGGAAGGTGACTCCAGAGGTCTCTAGGAAATGCATTTGTGGAATGGAGCAGTTGATGCTGTGAGTTGCAACATCTGGGGGTGTGTGCTATGTCCCCTGGAGAGGGTGCTTGGCTAGATAACATTTTAGGGAGGGGCAACTGAACTCAGGATTTGGTGCAACTATGTGTTGGCTTCATCTCAGGGCTCCCAGTGACTGGGTGAGGGACAACGATAGGAGATGTGTAGGGTCAAAGAGCTGAGGTCAAGCTGGCAAGAGACACCCAGAATGTAGTAGGCTGAGCAACTCAGGCCCCAATCCCATAACCAGTGGACAAGATCAGCCTTAACTTCTGTCGCATGGAAAGCACCAAAATCAGCACCCTGCTCTGTTCCTACTTCAGGCTTGCTGGGATCATCCAGCATGGATCTAAGCTCTGTCTGCCTCCTTTGTCTGCCAAGGAAAGCAGAGATTTACCCTGAATTTCACACTACCACAAAACGGTAAACCCCAGAAGATAACCACAGACTGGCAGTCAGAGAGATCTCTCTTTTTTTCCTTTGCTCCTCCCCCTTTCTTGAACATTTGATTTTGTCTTTTCATGAGTGTGAGCATTATTTTTACTTTTTTTGTTTTATTCTTGGTTTTATTTTGTTTTCTTTCTCTCCTGTCTTCTTCACCAGTTTCCCAAAGTTTGAGTAATCTTTTGCCTTTGAGCATTGCCTCTAATCTCTTTCTCTTCTTTTATTTCTCTACTTTTTTCTCTCATCTTTTTAAAGTTTTCTCCTATGAGGGTAAAATCACTCTCATATAGGGATATTTACTGTGTATAATTTTCTGATTTGTTCTAGGTTTTGTTATTTTACTATAAATCTTGTACCTATGGTTGAAGGTAGCAAACAGTTATCAAAGTATGTCATTTTCTAGACTGTGCTTAATGCTATTGTTATAATGTTTGTATTACTTTAGCCAAGTTGACGTAGCTGTTGTCATTAGTTGTTCTTCCTTGTATGCCAATTTTGAGATTGTCTGCCGACCATAAACAATAACCAAAATCCAGCACCAAAGAACTGGTGCTAGGCCAAACAGGCAGCAACTTCTCAACCTTAATAAATTGAAGAGGCAGAATTTTGAGACATACTCAAAAGCCAAAAGCCAGCTACACTTAGAAAATATCTCTGAAAAGTCATCATTTTCTTAAGAGATCTCAATACTAGTAAAACAGCTACCTGTCATAAACAATTTATAATCCTCAATGCAGAAAACATGAAAAAGTTAGAAAATAAAAAACATGGAAGCAAGTTGGCATAGCTCACCCAAGGCAAATCCAGGGAGAACTGAGGTGGAAGAAATCAAAAGTCATCCAGCTGAACTTTCTGAAATGGTGGCAAGAGAACTAACACAGAAAATGTATGAGGTTTTAGAAAAAAATCATAAATAATTACACAAATAAAGAGGTGATGAACATAATGAAGGACATAGTCAATCTAGAGTAGATATAAATTTTAAAAAATAGAAGTGCTTATGAAGTAAGCAAAGTAAGTAAGTGATGTAAGCCATGAAGGCCCAACATAATAAAGAACTGGATTCCATACAATGGATCCAAGCAGATATTCAGGAGGTTAAGAATTCTATTAAAAGTATATGCAGCAGAGTTAATCGATATGAACCAGATCTAGAAGACAGGGTCGTGGTTAGTGATCATCAAATGAAAGACATTTTAAAAATAGCAAAAGACCATGAAAAATCAATCCACCATCTGCTAGATGATACAAAAAGTAACATAAAGTTAATGAGAATCAATGAAAAAAATCAGAAAATAGCACGAAGGACATAAAAATACCTCTTCACAAATTAGCAGAAAACTTCCTGCTGTAGTCAGGGTTTGCAAAGGAAACAATTTAATACAGGACACATAATTTATAGGATTATTTTATAGTAGTCATCCAAAAAGTCAAATACAAAAGAATGTAGGAAATCTGTCCACACACTAAGGACCCAAAGAACCCATCCAGCTGAGGGCCTGGATCCCACAATAATATCTTCCATGAGTCCAAATGAAGATCCGGAGCCCATGACAGTGCCCCACATGAGTCCAACTGAAGGTCTACAGCTCAAGACGCTCTCTCATGCAAGTCTGTTTTGCAGATTTGTGCTGGAAGAACCAAAGGTCAGCAGTGGAAGCTAGAAAGTCTGTGCCAGCAGGATAAAGGATCTGTTCCAGTAGGCTGAGGAATCTGCACTAGAACCCAGAAGCAATACTCAAAGTAAGGACCAGGACTCCCCTAAAATGTACCATAGCCATCCTCAGTGACCATGAGGTCCTGAGCTCCTCCAATAATGAGAACAGCTGAGTTCATATCAGGAAAGCCAGTGCAACAAGCTTCTCCAAGAGGTTGAACAGTACACCATCTTGCCCTCTGGAGCCAGGAAGTGATGCTCAAAGTAAGGACCAAAGCTCCCTCAAAGTGAACCATAGGCATTCTCAGTGACAACAAGGTATCAAGTTCCTTCCACAATAAGAATGGTTGAGTTCATATCAGGAAAGCCAGCATGACAAGGTCCTCCAGAACCAACACCCCCTTTCTTCCAGTTCTCCTTTTTATGTTGTGGCAACAATACTCAGGTGGGCCTCCCACACCCAACACCATGCTGATTCAGTTCTGTTGGATGTTACAAGTTGACCACCATTTGTCAATACATTGCATTGACCAAGAAGGAAAAAAGAACTTAACATATAGTTACGTGAGGCACATAGAATTCTAATTAGCCATGATCCGTAACACCAAGGTATGCAGTAGTCAAGATTCCAGAAATTTAGCACAAGAACAGAATACTAAAAGCTGTTAGAGAAAAGAAACAAGTCACCTATAAAGAAAACCCATCAGAATCATAGCAGACTTCTCAACACAAACCCTTAAGTTAAGGAGAGCTTGGAGTAAAGTATTTCAATCCCCAAAATAAAACAATCTCCAACCCAGATTGATGTACTCCACAAAATTATCTTCCAAAATAAATGGATAAATAAGATAGTTCCATGATAAAGAACACTTGAAGAAATTCAGGACCACCAAACTAGCACATCAAAAAGTTTTGAAGGATATTCTAGAAAAAGGTAACAATTCCATGAACCCCAATAGAATGAATCTACCAGGCAAGGCAAGCAATTAAATAGAGGAGAATGAATGGAGATCAACAACAGGAAAATAATATGACAAGGATAAATCAATAAATGTCATTAGAACCATCAGTGTAAATGGTCTCAGTTCACCAATCAAAAGAAATAAATTGGCAGAATGGGTCAAGAAACAAGATCCAACAATATGCTGCACACAATAACATATTTAACTCAGAAAGAAATTCATAGACTGAAATGTAATGGGTGGAAAACAATACTCCAGGGGACAGGAACCTAGAAAAAAGCAGGGTAGCTATTCTGCTTGCAAACAAAGTAGATTTCAAGCCAAGACTGATCAGAAGAGACAAAGAATGTCACTACATACTTGTTAGGGGAGAAAACAAAGAGGAAGAGATAAAAATCATAAATACATATGCACCAAATACTGGCACACCCAGCTATATAAAACAAGCATTAATGGGTATGAAAAACCAGATGAGCACTAATGCAGTTAGGGTTGGTGGTGTCAGTACCCCACTGTCACAAATAGATCAACTAGACAAAAGTCAATAGGAAATATCAGAGCTGAACCAAACCTTTGAACAGATGGACTTAGTAGATAGATACAGAATGTTCCACCCCCAACAATATCAGAATACACTTTCTTCTCAGCTGCATGTGGGACTTAAAGGAAGAGTGGTTTAATTTACTCATGATTTTAGTCCTTGATCAGCTGGCTCCAAGGCAGAGACATCATGGCAGAAAGGCATGGTGCGGCAGAGCTGCTTAGTTTAGGGCAGCCAAAAAACAGGGCAGTAGAAAAATGTCAGAGAGGAAAGGGCAGAGATCATAGATAATACCCAAAGACATCACTCCATGACACACCCAGACACACGTAGGAAGATGTTTTAGTAAAATTGACATATCAGGATTAACAATCACAGGTACTTAAAAACCTGATATGATTTAAGTCTTCATCGGTCATTGACCTTACCAGAGACTAAAGGCAGGGTCCTGGGGAAATAACCCTGATTACAACTGACAAGGTCAAATACAGAGAAGACAGGAGGAGGTAAGTTTCCAAAGAGGACTGTCTGGAATTGTGCAGTGTGCAACCTATCGATCTGTACACAGTAACCCTGTGGTGCATTCAGCATGCTTCCTTAAGACCTGTATTTCCTGAAGTGTCCAATTAGGTGTACAGCCTTGATCAATTCAAACTTGATATTTTGATATTATAGGCGGTGCTGTGACTTTCTGATTGCTTCATATCAGGAGCACATGGTGTTTGTCTTCTCTTTGTCCTGTTAAGGTTAATTAGTGGGTTCAGGTACTGCCATCTTGATCCATCCATTATTAGGTCCCCATGGGCTTTTCTCCAAATAGTCTTAACCTGTCTTTGATGGTCGTCAGTCAGATATATTCTTGCTGACTTCAGAAGTATGGTTTCATAATTTCCCTGTCATCTATTAGCTGGAATGTTTCAATAAGATCTTTCCCTCAATAACAATTTAGCTATTCTGAAATATCCAGAAAAGACAAATGCTTGATTCTTTCCCTTTTTAAACCAGTTTTCAGAGCAATGTGTTGGTTCCCTAGCAACCTGTAAAGGTGACCTATGAGAGGGTTTTCATCCTGGTATAATTATAAACTTGTGGATTTTAACATATTTGATGTATTTCAATCCATTACAGATGCTCATATTATTCTATCTCTGAACAGTGGAAGTCTTTTTCCTTTAACTCCTAATTTAAGGCTTTTGAACATGAGCCAGCCATCCTTGGAAGCTCTGTTGTTTTCCCGGAGGACAAAAATGCCCATTCCTTCCCCAGCTCTAGAATCAGTGGTTATCTAGGGAAGCCCTGATCCCTTCAGTAACAGATGGAATTCTGAGCCCATAGGCTAGTGCTGGGATACTTGTTGCCTCTCGGACAGTTAATGTTTCTAGGCCTTTTCAGTGGTCCCACCACCCTATGTCATCTTTTCTCCTCCTTTCCTCTGAAGCCACTCTGCCCTGCTCACTCTGTCTGTAGGGGAACAGAGTAGACAGTAGCTCCTTTCCTTGGCTATTCTCTGTCCTAAACACTGCTGGCTTCCTTCCTCCTGTCCTTCAGGTCTTTATCCAAATGACTTATGCCCCACGAGACCATCCCTGAACACCCTAGCCAATGACGACAGAGGGAACCCTGCCTCTCCTCAACATTCTTTGTCCACCGTTTTTGAGTTTTCTCAGTGGCTTCTGATACTATATTCTAACACTGTGTACTGCTTGCTGATACTTTGTTTGCCCTCTGTTCACCTAACTGGAATGTCACCCAAGGAGAGCAGAAATTTTTGTCTGTTTTGGTCTGAGTTCTATCCTTGGCCCTTAGAACAGGTTTGGCACAGAGAATAAAGTGAAAGTGAATGGGGCTCCTGAGGGATCTAAGTCCGACTGACTTTTCAATATCAGATTCTTAGGCAAACTCGAATATGCAACAAAAACTTCTACTAAGGAAGGAAATAGGTTGGCCCTGAATCAAGGCCAGCAGTGTTCTGAAGCTGTTGGTTTCAAGCAGGAGCCTAAAGTGATATTTTTGTATGGTCTGTTGGCCACTTCAGAACTGTAGAAATGTAATGGTCAATTCATTAGAAAGAAACAAATAACTAAATAAATTTTAAGCCAGGTGCTGTAATCACAGCCCTTGAGAGGGTGAGGCATGAGGATTGTTGTGAGTTTGAGGGCAGCCCGGGCTATGTTAAGTGAGTTTAAGGCCAGCCTGTAGTGCATAGCAAGACCTGCCTCAAAAAAGACAAAAACAGGCGGTTCTGCTGCGGCTTGCAGAGCCATCGGGTGCACAAAGCTGCCTTCAGATGCGCAAAGCTGCGGCCAGGTGCGGGATGCAGGTGAAGTAGCCACAGACTGTGGTGATGCTGTGGGGGGCGTGGCGATGCCCCAGGCTGAGGTGTGCGACCTGGAAGAGGAGCAACAGCCATGGGTCAGTGAGAGCAGCCAGGTCAGTGACATACTGGAAGGCTGAGGCTTGCTACTAGTATGAGCACTGAGAGGGACTCTATACCGCTTGCAAATATGAGCTTTGTATGAACCCATAGAGAAAAGATATATGAAAAACAGCAGTCCTGGAGATCGAGAGATGACAATATACTCTAAGACCTGAGAAACTCCTCCAGTTGTCTCCCAAAACTAATAACTAAACTTAGTACACACTCTGAATTACGTCAGTGAGCACGAGTTGGGGAGAGTTCACACCATTTATGCCTAACCTCAAAGGATTTCAAATGAGAATTCAAACCTTCACAAGGAGCAAGCAAGACTCCTTCCTGAAAAACAGCTCTGGCCACTGCCATGGCGCAGTTATAGGAAGAGGAGGAGGAGAAAGAGGGAGTCACCACTCCATACACACCCATTCTCTCATTCCTATGCTCTCAGCTTCAGCTTCAGAAGCCCATGCTCATGGAAGCCTCCCGACTGGGCAAGAGGACAGTGAAGTTCCAAGAACTGGGCCAAAACTGGAGCAGAAAAAGCCCAGCCTGGAAGGCGACTGGGAAAGCAGCAGCAAAGGATCCTCCCACAGGATCACCACCCAGACACTGACTGTGACAACACGAGAGTGACAAGAGAGGCGGGGCCCCTGGTACCAGGAAGGTTTAGAAATGAGAATCAAGTCAGGGGCTCCCTGCAGGCTACACAGGGACCCTGAGGTCTTGAACCAGGCCCCCAGGAGCGCCTTGTTGGGTCAGAGCCTGGAGGTCTGTGGGGGAGAACCCACGGACTCACTTGGGTCCCTGGGAGCACCTCGTTGGGGCAGAGCCTAGCAGTCCATGGGGGCAACCTGAGGACCAAACCAGGTCCTTGGGAGTGCCTTGCAGAGGCAGAGCCCAGCAGTCTGCGGGGTCGACCCTGTGGACTTGACCAGACCCCCGGGAGCATCTTGTTGGGGCCTGGCAGTCCACGGAGGCGAACCTGCAGACTGGACTAGACCCCCAAGGGCCTCGAGGGCTTATCAATCGGGTATGATCATAGTGTATTTGGTTCCCTACCTATGTACCGTCTTTGAAGATGGGTGCTTTTCCACGTAGTGCCATAGTGATTTGAATGCACTCATATTTGTTACAGCATAATTTGAAGCAGCCATGTGCCTCCCCAATGTGAGAGCCTGAGGCAGTAAATAAACCAAAAAGTACAGTGACTGTCAGAGGGAAGACAATTGATTGGGTGGGAGAACAATGGAGTTGAGGGTGGAGAAAACTGTTTGATTAATCGAATGTGCCATCATTTGTATAACTGAGTAACGATAGTGAAGACATCATTTTGTAATACAGCATCCATTTTTAATTCCCCAATATCTGTTCTATAATTCTGTTTCCTTTATCGTTTTTGCATTATACTAATTTACATCTAAGAAATGTGAAGATAACATTATGTAATACAACAGCCATTGTTAGTCCCCTACTATCTTCTGTATAATTGTGTATTTCCTTCATTGTTTTTGAGATAACTGAGTAAGAAATATGAATATGTTATTATGTAAAACAGCACTCATTGTCAATCCTCTACTATCTTCCTGATAATTTGTGCATTTCCTTATTGTTTTCGTGTTATTCAAGTGTATATTCTCTTATCTTTAAAATTTAAAAAAAGTAAAGAAAGGGGACAGGATTTGATCACACACATTAGCCTCACAGAGCTATCATAGGGATTGGAGGTTGTAGGCTGTACCTTAGTTACTTTTCTCATTGCTGAGATAAAACACCTGACACCCAAAGTTAAGGGAAGAAAGATTTATTTTGGCTCATGGTTTGGAGAGGTTTCAGTTCAAAACTGGCTGGCTCCAAGGCAGGGTGGTATGGCAGAGGGTACCACAGAGCAGGCAGGAGGCAGCAGCAGATAAGCAGCAAACAGTGAAACTGCTTTGCAGCCTTCTTTCTGTCACTTTATCTTCTATCCAGGCTGTGAGTTTATTGATTAATGGTGGGACACCCTTAATCCTAGCATCACACCATTAATCCCAGAACCACATCCTTAATCTCAGAACCACACACCCTAGATTCAGCCACCTCCGAAAAGTCCACCTATGACCGCACAAGACTTCGGGGGACATCCAGATATAAGCCATTAGAGACTGAGGTAGGACAAGTGAGTGAAGTCTAGGAAGGCTTATGTCTTCCTGAGACCTTGTTTGGAGGTTCTGGCAGGGGAGCACGGCTCTTTGTATTCACTTGACCAAGGAAACGGTCCCCCTTCATGAGGGTAGTCACCCTCTTCCCCCAAGTGCACAGCTTCAAGAGGGACACACATGGAGCAGTGAGGAGGAAAGGGACATCCACCTAGCCAGCCAGATCCGCTGAATCAATCCTGGTGATCAGTGGGGTGACAAACGTCATGGCCAGATCACCTCACATATAGCTCTGCCTTCTTGTTGCTGTTCCCTAACCCCCCATTTTTCCCTCCCCCTCCTTTCCATTCCTCTTTCATGAGAGAAGCAGGTTTTGAGGGTCAACCAGAGTTTAGTTTTGAGAGGCCAGCAAGACAAGCTGGAGCCACCAAGTGGACAATTAGGTATATGGATTTCATCTTTGATCTATTGTGTATCAAAACCAATTCCTATATGTATACCATATTCCCCCATCTATTTTTTTTTTAATCTTTTTGAGATAGGGTCTTCCTATGCAGTTCAGTCTGGCTTTGAGCTCACTTTGTAGCCTTGAACTCGGAATGATCTTCCCCTGCCTCAGCCTGCCGAGTGCTGGGATTATAGGTGTGTGACATCGCGCCCAGCTTCTCCCATCTATTTTAAAGCAAAGACAATAAGACAATCACAGATAATAAGACAAAGATCCAGGATAAGTTTTTTCTGGGGTACATTTTACTGGACGAAGGGTGGAGCAGACCATAACATGGCCCATTTGTGACTGGGACCTGAATGAGCAGCGTTTAGTTCTGTTCAGTCTGCAGGTAACACTGAGGCCATTGCAGGCATTAGAAAACCAGAGGTTCCCCTTCTCGAGAGTTAGAGTAATACTTTTCGTTCCTGGGAACCTCCTGTTCTGGGTCTCCTCCCCTGGGAGCCAAGGGGAGGTGGGTGTCTCAGTGCTGACAGGTGAGGTAGAAGAGCTGCTTTAGAGGGAGGTATGACAGTCCCTGTCTGGGCCCAGGCTGCTGTATCAGGAATCTGCCCGCATTTGAGGTCCATACCCACTTCCCCCCACTGTGCCATCCGCCTTCACCTCCAAGGCAACCTTCATCCTGGGATCTGTTCTATCTACATTTGATCCCCATGTTCCTGACTCTGGGCCATCACAGCCTCGCTAAAAGAGAACCAAAGGTTAATAGTTTGACTAAAGGATATTTGGAATTACAAATAATTTCTGCTTTGACATGTGTGAAGACTGAAATAAATCTCTACTTTAGCCTGCCCCCTTTTTCTTGGGCATAAAGGATCCAAAAATATAGGCCCTACTGGGAGTGGTTGTGCACGCTTGTAATCCCAGCACTTGGGAGGCTGAGGCAGGGGTAATGTGAGTTTGAGACCCGCCTGGGCTACAGAGTGAGCTCAAGGCCAGCCTGAACTGCATAGTGAGTCTCAAAAAAACAAAAAATACAATAAAATACAATAAAAAGAAATAAAAATATAAAACAAAAGTAGAGGCCTCTAAACCAAGGAGTTGGGAGGTGGTGGACTCTGTCCTTGACCTAGGGAAGGCCTATATAAAATGCAAGGAGAGCATGCTCTTTCATCAGAGCTGTTTCCCTGAGTATCTTTGTAGTCAAACAATTGTTTGATTCTACAGTTTCTAATCAGCACTTTTCTCTCTGGGGTTTTATCCATACATTTAGTGCAAGGCAGTAGAGTGTATCACCACCTGAGGTCATGGTTTGTGAAGAGTCCCTGCTTTCCGACCATATTCGTCCACCAGAAAATGCAATGCGCTGTAGCCACAGCAGCCCTGAGATCTACATGAACGGAAATGGGACTACCTCCTGCATGCATTAGGTGAAAAACAGACCATATATTATGTTACCATGTAAAAAGGGAAAAAGAGGGCTTGAATATGAATAAACTCATATTTCACTATATACCTTTTTATTATAGTTTTGATGTTTTATAATGTACTTAAATCATCTATTGAAAATCAATTTAAAAAAACTAAAGAAAGCACTTAGCTGAGAATCATCCCCATCTTTTTTTCCCATTCTCTTGCCCTTCTTCAACCCTTCTCCCCCTATTTTCAAAAGCTTTGTTTTCATTTTTCCGTCTTTGCTCATTTTTTTCTTTTCCCTTCCTTCTTTTCTCCCTCCCCATCCCTAGTTCCCCTTCGCATTTGAGCATGGTCTTCCTATTTCAGCCTCTAATTGATGGATTGATCTTGGCTTTCCCCAGGAGGAATTTCAGACAGGGATCAAAGAAAAGGTACCTTTCAGAGGGACACTCTGTTTTCTAGGAGAGTGGAAAAGGTGTCAGGAAAGACAAGCATGCTGGAAAGAACTTGTGAAGTGCTTAAATTATCTGACACTTAGAAAATTGCACCCTAGCTGTGACACATTATAAGATGTGAGAACACACTGGTTGAGAAAGCCCAAGGCAGTTGGCTCCAGATTTTGGAGGCCAGCCAAGGAGTCTTCTCTCCTGTCTGCAAAGGTTGTGACAACTCTGTATATTTTCAACAAAGACCATTTGTCTTTTCTTGACAGGAATTGTGAGAAGAGGTGAAGAGTCAAAGCTGTGGGTGGAGTTGGGGTGAGGCAGATTTTGGATTCTGACACCTTTTCTCTGGTATTCACCATCTGGGTGGGGAGGAGAGGGTAAAAAGGAACTTGGTTTATTCTCAGAGAAATGTTCTCAGGTCAGTAGAACATTCTCAGGTCAGTAGAACTTGGGATTTAGTTCTAATAAGATCTTATTCTGGGAAGCAACTTCCCCCTAGCTGTTAAGCTTTATGGTTCAATCTAGAATTGTTCTAACCATATCGAAGACAAACTTGCCATTGTTTTCCAATAAGGAGCACTTTGAATGAAAGAAGAAGGATGAAGAGGAAAAGAGGGAAAGATGTTTCTTAAAGTCAAATCTCTTATCAGTTATGGGTTGCTTTTCACTGTGTCCCTCCCTTCATGTGCCTCCCTGAGAAAGCTGGCATTTTAGAGTGTGAAATACCTAGGTTGGAATCCCAGCTCTAGCACTGGGCAAATCATGTAAGTGTTCTGAACAGTGTTCTCCTCAGGAAGGGGGGATATTAATGGCCACCTCCGTGTTACAGTTGGAATCACATTGAAGCATTTGTATAATTCAATGAGCATTTTTCATATCTGTCATATGGTAGGAAAAGGAATAAAGTAACCCTTGTGCTAATGGGTCTCAGTGGCTGCCAGAGAGGTAGGGGCTAACTACGGACTCCCAGCAAGAGAAAGGCAGGAGAGAGGACAATTTGATGGAAATCACATTTGGCCAGTTTGCCTGCCTGAGGACAACGGCAGAGGCTCATTCTGGGCATCCTGATGTGCGAGATGTGACTGTATTCAAGGAACATTTTTCTGATACTTTATTAAAAGGCAAAGAAAACTTCGCATTAGTGCAATAGACCTCTCCCCTCCCTTCCCCTCCCCTCTTTTCTCTCTCTCTCTCTGTCTGTCTGTCTCTCTCTCTCTCTCTCTTCTCTTCATCAGTCCTTCCCAGGGTATTGAACCCTGGAACTTCAAACTTAGCGTCATCCCCAGGCTGCTTGCTTGTTTGTTTTCTTTTTCTCTTTCTCTCAGTCTCTTTCTCTCTCTTTTTCTTTCTTTCTTGCTTTCACTTTTTATTTTAAGACAGCATCTTGCTAAGACCTTAAATTGCCAAGGTTGAGCTGGAACTTGTAATCCTTCTGCCTCAGCCTCTTAGAGTGCTGAGATCACAGGCATATCCTACCATGGCTGGCCTCCAAAGGCTTTTTTTTTTTTAGTTAACATCTGCAGTAACAAGTGGTAGCAAACCATTTTCAGAAATTTAAATTTTTCATGAACACAAGAGAATTGGTTCTTGGCTCTAAGGCCCTCAAGGATCTCACCCCTCAAAGGCTCTGGGCAAGAAAGGTCACAACTCACTTCCCCAGCTCTTACTTCTCTCCAGCTCCAACATAATTTTTGAGTCACTGATTTGAATTTCCATGTCTTTTCCCAAATGGGAAACCTCTCTTAATGTGTAATCTTTGAATTTTGTACCAAATGCATGTATTAATTATAAAAGTTTTGTTTTTTCATAAAAGATAGTGTCTCTTACAGCAGCTAAAGTAGATTCTGCCAACCTCAATAACTTTCTACCACATTACAGTCTTTTATATTCTTCATGGCATTTTTTGGTGTTTTCTTTTATACTATGGCCAATCTCCCTCCATTAGGCTGTAATCTTCAGAATCAGTACTCTGCCTTGTACCCTGCAAGCCACCAGAATCTAGAATTTTTCTCTTTCTCTTTCTTTTTTCTACTGTTAGGGTTTTAATTAGATTTTATGATTAAAATATCTTTATAAAGTGCTTTAGTCTTTCCCCCTATAGCCTGAAATAGTTTAAATGACATAGAAACAAATTATACATTCATAAAGCAATGTGAGTCAAAATATGCTCTGCAGGTGCTAACTTGTAAACCAGCTTCTCCGTTAAACCTTTCAACTTTTTTTTAACCAAGATTTTGTTGACAATGAAGAAAGCAATGTGTTGACTGATATTCTAACATAAGCTCCTCATCTCTTTGCAGGTCAGCAGGAAACAGTTGTCCAGCTGGTTCCTTGCAGTAGTACTGTACCAAAGGGTAGATAGAACACAGATGCAAAATTACCTGGGCTTGGTGGTTTTTCAAATGTTAGATTCAAATTATCTTTCTAATCTCTTCTGTGGGAATTGATCAGTCTAGATTTTCTTCCTTTTCTTAGATCAACTTTTAAGTTATATTTTATTAGGAAGTCATGATTTTTCTCTGCATTACATCCTGAGGTGTCTTTAAAAATGTTTATTTTGAGAAAGGTTCTCACGAAGTTGTTCTTACATCCTGCATACCAGTAAAACCAGCATCACATGGATAATGCTAAGGTCTGCTGTCAACAGAAGCAGTAGCCCAGCCCCCTTGCACCATAGCTAAAGTGGCCTCTTGAGTTCTGAGATAGCTAAGCACAGTGAAATTAATCCCTTAGGAGGTCATTCTATAGCAGGGGTTCCTGTACCTTTCTTCACAAAGAGAAGGGTGACACTTTTATACCCTTGAGCCTGCCTTGGGTGGCACCCTGATGACTCTTGATGACCTCAAGGCATCTTTCTTCTTGTTCCTCTACAACGTGGTTTCTTTTGAATCATGCTAGTCTCTGTAGCAGCTGTTCTGGTTTGTGTCTGGATGTCCACCCAAGGCCTCATATGATCGTGGAAGGCAGGCTTTTTCAGAAGTAGCTGAATCTAGAGTTTGTGATTGATTCATGGTTCAGTGCTAGGATTAAGGGTGCTGGAATTAAGGGTGGGTGATTGCTGGATCAGTCCACTGACTGGGATTGGTACATCCTAATCCCAGCAGTTTGGATAAGATAAACGGGGCAGAAGGATGGTTGTCTTTTTCTTCCCAGCTTGCTTTTGCTATCTTCTGCTACCATGAGCTGTTTCTTTTCTGGGATGCCGCTGTGCCAAGCCAATTTGCCTTGGAGCCATCTGATTATGGTCTGGAACCTCTACAAACTGTGAGCTAAATAAACCTTTCTTCCTTTAAATTATAGGTGTTGGATATTTTGTCTCAGCAATAAGGGAAAGGTAACTAACATAGCAACCTCTTCTTTTGCCCCAGCTTTACACATTGTTTCTTTTAGGCCAAAATTTAAGTTTTACAAATTTTTCTACTTTTTCTTTTACCCCTAATTCTTCTATAAATATGGCTAAAAGCAGCCAGTAGTAACCATGCCACAGCCTGAATGTTAAGCTTTCTTGAAATTTCTCCTATAAGCTTAAATAGTCTACCAATTAGTCTTGAAATTTCTCCTGTAAGCTTAGTCTCCCAAAGAATCTCAGAACATAAGCAAAACATAGACACTTTTTTGTGCCACAGCACAACCTACAATCCCTTTAGTCCAACTCCTAACTTGAGCCCTTGTTCCCACCTGAAATCTTCTGAGTCTGGCCCTCTACTCTCAGCATCCTGGTCTTCTAAACTCCTACAAGATTTACCCCATCAATCTTTATGTGCAACATTCTAGGGCTTCTCTAGCTCCCTTCTCCAAAGGATTCCAAATTCCTCCTGTAAGCCAGTTTCAAATTCTTCCAAACGACATTGTCAGGCACAGTCAGCAAAAACTCCACTCCACTTCTCTGGTACAAATTTTCTGTGTTAGCCGGCTTTCCTATCACTGAAACACAATCTCCAACACCCACAATTTTAAAAAGGAAAGGTTTAATTTAACTCATATTTCAGGAGATTCAGTACATGGCTGGCAGGCTTCAATGTAGAAACCTCACAGAAGAAGGGAGTGTTGGAGCAAAGCAGCTTAGTTTATAGAATCCAGGAAGCAGAACAATGGCAAAGAGGAATGAGTGAGGGATCATGTACAGCTCTGAAGACCATGCCTCCGTGACCTATCAGATACGCCCAGGAGCGTGCTTTCCTAATCTGCTAGGCATGCCTTAACCCAGTGAAGTTTATATATCAGGATTAAAGGTCAGAATCCGTCCTTGTCAACTTCACATCCATACACATCTCTTTAAGACATACTTACTCCAAATAAAGAAAACTGCAAGTTCATAATATTGCCCAATGTAATATATAATAGCAAGTTTATAATTTTGCCCAATGTAATACAATTATCTTGAGTTCAACTGGAATATAATAATTCCTTCCCCAACATTTCAACAGTTCCAGAATTTTTCTTTCTTTCTTTAATAGAACCAAAGTTTTATTAAAGATAGGACAAGAAATAGCATCCACAGAGCAAGTCTGGGCCAAGTAAAAGTAGGAAAAGAAATACACACTATAGTGTGAGGATGGGCTACCATTTAAAAGAGAACACAGTGGCCTCAGCATTTTTCAAAAGTCCAAATCCAAGTCTTATGTGAGACTCAAGGCAAACTCTGAGTTGTGAACCTCCGTAAAAACGAAACAAATGCTATAATTCCAAGGTACAATGGTATAGAGCAAACATTCCCTCCCCAAAAAGGCAAAACAGAGGACAGAAAAGAATTGGGCCAAAACGAGACTAAAACTATCAGGGCAACCATTAGTCCTACAAGCATGCAAGGCGTACTATGGTCAGATGTGAGTTCCGAAGGGATTGGGCAGCCCCAATCTGATAGGTTTTCTGGCTGTAACCCGTAAGATCTCTGTCAGACTGGCTCCACTCTCGGTATCTCCGAATTTCTGGAGTCTCCACTACACCTTTGGCTTCATTCCACAGCGTCACACACTGACCTCTCAGGGACTCCTGTCTGGCCTCCAAGGCCTTTCTTTCAAACACGGATAGACGTCTTACTGATTCCACAACTCTTGCATTCTACAAACCAGTAAAACCAATGTGGGGTGAACAATGCCAAGACTGGCTGCCAGTTTGAGCAGTAGTAGGAACCCCCAGAATTAATTTGAAAAATTTTAAAAAGTAACATTAAATTTAAGACCCTCAGTTTACTAGGTGCTCAGTTTTTTATTTTAAAAGTAAAAGAACAAAAACATATTGACAAAGAGCCACTTGCAAAGTAGCACAAGAATAGTACAATCAAAACTGAATTACATATAATAAAGTGACAGGGAATTAACCATGGTTGTGGTATTACTAATTGATAACTTCAAAGTGTATGCTCAGGAAAACAAATGTAGACATGCAAGATTGATCAAACTACTAATCATTAATTGTTCCTTACAATAAAGCAACAGAAGTCAGTAGTACAACTACGTTAGCTATCCTGCATATATATACATACATACATAATTATCAATTTCTTCCTTTTCTCTATCCCCTTATCCCAGTTGCTCTTTACTTTTGAGAAGTCTTCTTTCATTTCACAATGTTTATCATACCCCCTAACTTATATTCACAATTTCAGGTTCTTACACTAGTGATACAATACATTGCTTACATATGCACATCTGATTTATTTCAGTTATGAGTATGGTCCAAATTACAGATAGGGTGACAGGGAATTAACAATGGTTGTTGTATTACATATTGATAATTTCAAAGGGTATACTCAGGAAAACACATATAGACATATAAGATTGATCAAACACGTAATCGTTAACTGTTCCTTACAATAAAGCAACAGAAGTCAGTAGTTATGTCAACACCATGTTAGCTATCCTGCATGTACATACATACATACATAATTATCCCTTTCTTCTTTTTCTCTTTCCCCTCAGCCCAACTGCTCTTTACTTTTGAGAAGTTTCCTTTCATATCTCCTACTTTTTATTCACACTTTCAGGTTCTTACACTAGTGAGACAATACGTTGCTTACACATGCACTCCTGATTTATTTCACCTATGAGTACGGCCTGTAATTGTGACCATTTACCTACAAAATCCTCAAGTTTGTCTTTCTTTATAGATGAGTAATATTCCATTATATAAAAATGCCCCAGTTTTTTTATCCAGTCCTCAATGGATGGACATTTGGGTTGATTCCACGATTTAGCTATTACAGATTGTGCTGCTGTAAACTTGGGTGCATATATATTGCTGTGATACGATGTTTTCAGATCTTCTGGGAAAATACTCAGAAGGGGAATAGCTGGGCTGAATGGGACCTGTAGACCTAGTTTGGTGATTTCCACAGTTGTTTCACCAGTCTGCATTCCCACCAGCAGTGGAGAAGAGTTTCTATTTCTCCACAGCCTTGCCAGCATTTCTTATTGGTTAATTTCTTAATGTTAGCCATTCTTACTGGGGTGAGATGAAATCTCAGTGTTCTTTTAATTTGCATTCCTCAAATGACTAATGATGTTGAACATTTTCTCATGTATTTATTTGCTATTTGTATTTCTTTTTCTGAGAGGTGTGTATTCATCTCAAATGCCCATTTTAGGACTGGCTCTTTGACTTTCAGGAGGTTGATGTTTTTTAATTCTTTTTATGTTTTAGGTAGAAGACGTTTGTCTGAGGGACAGCCAGCTAGGATTTTTTCTCAATTTGTGGGTTTTCTTTTTACTCTGCTGGTGATTTCTTTAGATGTGCAAAAACTTTTCAGTAAGATGAGATCCTAGTTGTTGATTCTTTGAAGTGTTTCCCTTGCAGCTTGATTTTTGATCATGAAGTCTCTGCCTACTCCTATGTCTTCAAGTTTATTACCTACTTTCTCTTCCAATAGATTTAGAGTTTCTGTTTTAATATTGACATCTGTGATCCATTTTAACTTGAGTTTGGTGCATGATGATAGACTTGGGTCTATTTTCAGTCTTTGGCAAGTGGCAAGCCAATTTTCCCAGCACCATTTATTAAAGAGGCTATCTTTCTTCCAGTGAGCTTGTTTGTCCTCTTTGTCAAAGATTAGGTGGCTGAGTGTGTTTGTGGCTGTGGCTACATCTTCCAGTCTGTTCCATTGATTCTTAGGTCTGTGTTTTAGCCAGTACCAGGTGGATTTTATTACAGTAGCTTCATACCATAATTTCAGGTCAGGGATTGTGATTCCACCTGACTTGTCCTTATTGTCCAGGATTGCTTTTGCTATTCTGGATCTCTTCCACTTCCGGATGAATTTAAGGAATGTTTTCTCTAGGAATGTAAGATATGCTAATGGTATTTTGATGGGAATTGCATTGAATCTGGTACAACAATTTCGGTATTATGACCATTTTCACCATGTTGGTTCTTCCTACCCAAGAGCAAGGAATGTTTTTCCATTTACTGAAATCCTCTTTGATCTCTTTTTTCAGAGTATTGTAGTTTTCATTGAATAGATCTTTTACTTCTTTCGTTAGATTGATTGCTAAATATTTCACTTTCTTGGATGCTATTGTGAAAAGTATGGTTTCCTTAATTTCCCTCTCAGTCTGTTTGCTGTTTGTGTATAGGAATGCTATTGATTTTTGAGTGCTGACTTTGTATCCAGCTACACTGTTGAATTTGTTGATTAACTCAAGGAGTCTTCTTGTGGAGTTTTTGGAGTCTTCCATGTAAAGTATCATGTCATCTGCAAATAGTGATAGTTTTACTTCTTCATTTCCTTATTCCTTTTATTTCTCTCTCTTGTCTAATTGCTCTGGCTAATGCTTCCAGAACTACTTTGAACAGGAGTGGTGACAGCAGACGTCTTTGTCTTGTTCCTGATTTTAAAGTAAAAGCTTTCAGTTTTTGTCCATTTCGTATGATGTTGGCTGTTGGTTTGTCATAGATGGCTTTGATCAGGTTAAGGTAAATACCATCTGTTCCTATTTTCTGTAGAGTTTTTATCATGAGTGCACGTTGGACTTTGTCAAATGCTTTTTCTACATCTATTGAGCTGATCACGTGGTTTTTGTCTTTGGCTCTATTGATATGGTGTGTAACGGTAATTGATTTGCATATACTGAAACATCCCTGCATCCCTGTAATGAATCTGACCCGGTTATGGTGTATGATTTTGTTTATGATTCACTGGATTCTATTTACTAGTATTTTATTGAGTATCATTGCATCTATGTTCATTAGGAAGATTGGTCTATAGTTCTTTCTTCGTTGGGTCTTTCTCAGGTTTTGGTATCAGTATAATACCTGCCTCCAGAAATTAGGGAGAATTGCCAGTCAGGGAGAATTGCTTCCTTTTCAATTTCATTAAAGAATTTGAGGAATGTTGGCATTAAATCCTCTCTGAATTTTTTATAGAATTCTGCTGTGAATCCATCAGGGCCTTTCTTTTCTTTGTTGTTAAGTTTTTAATCATGTTTTTAATCTCATTAATGATACTGGGTTATTCAGGATTATTGTATCTTCCCGATTCAACTCTGGTAATTCGTACCTATCTGGGAATCTGTCCATTTCTTTTGAATTTTCTCAGTTTACTCCTATGGGAGTAAAGATTTTCAAAGTAGGTATTAATGATTTTTTGAATTTTTGTAGGATCTGTAGTGATTTCATCCTTTTCATTCCTTATTGCATGAATTTGAGCTTTTTCCTTTCTTTTTTAATAAGATTGACTAGGAGTTTATCAATTTTATTTATTCTTTCAAAGAACCAACTCTTTGATTCATTTATTTTTTGTAGTGTTTTTCTCATTTCAATTGCATAAATTTCTGCCTTGATCTTTATAATCTCCTCCCTTCTTTGGGCTTTGGGCTTAACTTGTTCTTCTTTTTCTAAAAGTTTCAGGTGCAGCATTAGACTATTTATTTGTCCTCTGTTGGTTTTCCTTATGTGTGAGTTCACCACTATAAATTTCCCTCTGAGAACTGCTTTCATTGTGTCTCACATATTCCAGTAGGTTGTATGTGCATTTTTGTTTATTTGTAGGTATTTTTAAATTTCTTCTCTAATTTTTCTGTGACTCATTGGCTGTTCAGAAGGTTTTTGTCTAATTTCCAAGTGTTTATGGAGTTTTTGGAGTTTCTCTTGTCATTCATTTCCAGTTTCATCTCAGTGTGGTCAGATAATATGCATGGGATAATTTCAATTCTTTTGCATTTAGGTATGTATGCTCTATGGGCTAGTATGTGGTCTATTTTAGAGAAAGTCTAATGTGTAATTGAGAAAACTGTGTATTCTGATGTTGAGGAGTGGAATGCTCTGGATACATCTATGAAGTCCATTTTTTTGCAGATTTGGTTCAGTTCTATTATTTCTTTGCTGATTTTGTGGCTAGTTGACCTGTCTCTTTGCATCAAAGGGTGGTTCGGGTCCCCTATTACAATAGTGTTATTGATTATTTGGTTTTTCATGTTTGTTAAGATTTGACTTATATAGTTTGGTGCTCCAATGTTTGGTGCACACATATTTAGTATTGTTATCTCCTCCTCTTGCAGTTTCCCCCTAACTAGTATGTACTGACCTTTTTTATCTCCTTTGATTGTTTTTGGTTTGAAGTTTACGTTGTCTGCAAACATAATAGCTACCACTGCTTTTTTCTGGGAACATGTTGCATGGAGAATTGTTTTCCATTCTTTGACTTTCAGTCTATGGATTTCTTTTTGAGTAAAGTGTGTTTCCTGTATACAGCATATTGTGGGATTTTGTTTCTTAATCTGCTCTGCCAGTCTGTTTCTTTTGACTGGTGAATTGAGGCCATTTACATTAATGGTTATAAGTGATATATGTTGGCTTATCCTTGTCATGTTATTTATTTTCTGATGGTTTCTTACCTTTGCTATCTGTTTAATTGCTTGCTCTGCTTGAAGGTTCCTTTCTATTGTTGTTCTTGAGATTGTGTTCTCTTTTTTCTCTGTCTAGAATATCTTTTAGTACTTTTTGTAAGGTTGGTTTGGCACTCATGAAGTTCTTCAGTTGTTCTTTGTCATGGAAATATTTTATTTCTCCATTGAATTTGAAGGATAGTTTTGCAGGCTATATCACTCTGGGTTAGAAGCTGTTTTGCCTCAGAACCTTCCCTCCAAGCTCTTCTCAATTGCAGGGTTTGTGTTGATAAGTCTGCTGTGATTCTGATGGGCTTTCTTTTATAAGTGATGTTTCTTTTCTCTAGCAGCTTTTAATATTCTGTTCTTTTGCTGGATATCTGAGATCTTGATTTTTATATGTCTGGGTTATGGATAGTTGGAGTTCTATATGCCTCATTTAACTGCACATCACTATCTTTTGCCATGCTTGGGAAATTTTCTGCTATTATTTCTGCAAATATTCTTTTTATGTCATCTGTGTTGCTTCCTGCTCTGTCATTGACTCCTATTATTCAGACATTAATGCTCTTTGCCTCATCTTGTGGCTATTGGATTGATTTTTCCTGGATCCTTTTGATTTTAAGAGATCCTTTCATGATCACTAGCTGCCACGCTGTCTTCAAGATCTAAAATTCTATCTTCAGCTTCATTCAAGTGGTTTTGCAAGTTTTCAGTGGAAGTTTTGATTTCCTGGAAGTCTCTTAGAGTCTGTTTCATGCGTTCTAATTCATTTCTAAATTGGTCATATAATGTTTCCATCTGTTACCTATATTCATATATTTTTTTTATGTTTCTTCTCTAGATGTATGGAGCATTTCTTTCATTATTATTGTCATTTCATTGTTTGCCCGAGAGATTATTTCTGATCTGATCTCTTCTATAGTCTGATGGTGTTGTTTCTTTACTTCAGATGTGATCATTTCAGAAATTTCAGGTATGTGGCTTCCAAGTTCTCCTATGTGGATGTCTCCTGGACTTGTTCTGAGTGGAGCTGAGTTCTGAGACTACATTTTGTTCCGCTGTCTTGTCATTTTGGATGTCAGATGAAACATGCTGAGATACAAGCTTCCCAGGCAGCTCACCAAAGGACTGTAGGTACCCTAGTTTACTTAGATGTCAAACTTATCCCGATGATAGCAGGCCATGGGTAACTGGGCCCAGGATCCCCATACAATTGCTGAGGTGCATGGCTCAGACCACAGCTGCGATGGTGGGGGAATTATGGCCTTCAGTACCAGGGTCTCCAGGCTATGGATGAAAAGCATGCAGGCCTCAGCTGTGGATCTGATGGTGGCCAGACAGGGACTGCTGCTCAGGGATCCTTAGGTAGCTGGTCAGGATGAGAGCAGGCCTCACCTCCCAACTTAGAGAACCACAGAGCCCAGCGCTGCTCCCGTGCAACAGGCGTCATCTGCCAATGGAGAGTTCCACAGAGACAGGCCACTCAGGCACCATTTCCCTGAGCCGAACTCCTTCTCTGTCCCAAAGCAGCGGGGCAGAGTGCACATGCAGGCCTCACCCGCCAAGGGAGAGTTCCACAAAGAACTGGGCTGCTTCTGTGCTGCAGGCTGCACCCACCAACAGAGTTGCACAGAGACGGGCTGCTCATGCGCTGCTTCCCCAGGCCGAGCTCCTTTTCTGTCCTTTTTTTTAAAACACATTCTTGGTACTTTCTCAAGTTCTATCTCTCAGTATCTGGAGCTACTTCCTCTCTCCTGAGCCACTTCCAGTGCTACCATTATTGTAGGACATTCATCACAGTATCCATGGGTCCTCTTAGAAACTTGTTTACTCAGTAGTATTTTTCCCAGAGGGCTTTCTATGAACAACTGTGATAGACAACCGTTTACATTAAAAATTCCAAGTATTATCCTTGCTGAAAGACTTGCATAAATTAGAGTCAAAAGCTTTTAGAGCTAGATGTGGTGGTACATGACTATAATCCCAGTACTTGGGAGGCTGAAGCAAGAATATTAATTTGAAGCCTCAGAACACCAAGCACCAGTAAATAAATAAATAAATAAATGCCTTTTTGTTGAAAAATCACACATAAAATATACTCAGCATGCCTAGAGGAGGACCTTGGACATCACAGCTTGATGTGTCTACCATATACTCTGGTAACACAGTTTGCCAAGCTCAAGATTATATCGTAAAAATAAAACCAATTGCTTATCAATGTTAATATTCATGATATATGTTGTTCATTGTTTCATTTTACATGTGAGGAAATTGAGACTCCAGGAGATAATAACTTATTCAAGTTTCCGGAAAAAATACAAACATATCCAGACCAAAAGGTGATGCCCTTGGAGGTACAAGTGCGAAGCAGCGAGGGGGGGAGGGGAGGAAATGACACAGGGGAGGCTGCAAAGCAAATGCAAGGAGATGACCCCCCATGCTGGCCACCACTCCAGCCTGATCCACAAAACAGACCCCTGGGTCTCATGGCAGGAGTGGTGCTTGGAAAAATCTCCAAATGAGCTGGAGGGACAAACACCTCAGAACATGAGAGAGAAAGCAGAAGGGGCTTGCTGCAATCTTTTCCTTGTTTCTTGTCTCCTACTGACTCAAGTTTGTCCTACAAGAAGTCAATAACCTCCTCCAGCCTCAGGTCATATCACCTGGTCTCTTGGGCAACTACCAGGCAAGCTAGATTCCACGCCTTGTGGTTGGCTCTTCATCAGAGCAGAAATGGCAGTAGAGGCCACAACCTCAGGAAGGTAGTGGGTGGTACGGGCCACAACATGTGGGAACCGAGGCAAAACAAAGGAGAGGGGAAGACACAGACGCAGGAGTCTAAAGCACCTGAATAGTATGTGGTGGTGTGGCCACCAAATGTAGATGACCAGGCTCGAGGGTCAGACCGTTTGAAATCAATAAGCTACAGAAGCCTGAGAGGTCTTAGGCACGTAAACATTTATGATTAGGTTTATATAGGACCGGGTTAGGTTATCATCCAGTACTACTTTATTTTATTGCTCATACCATAATTTTTTAACTGTGGCCTTGGAGAGCTCTTTCGGTTGGATTCTGTGTTCTTTTGGGGCTTTATTATGTGGATTTCTTTTTAGACCTTGTTTACCACTAGCACTAGAAGATGTTGCAGGCTTATCTTATACATTTCCTTCCTCAGGCCTATAGTTTTGGGGTTTTCCTGAGGAATAATATTTTGCAAGAAACCAAGATCTGAGTGAACTGTGTCACCAATTCTACGCCCTCTCAGCTGATAATTGTTATTGGTGTATAACAATCGGGAAGCTCTTTTAAGCTTACAAAAAATATTTTAAAAATCAGAACAAGCTGGGCACAGTGGCACATACCTGTAAAACCAGCTCTCTACGAGGCTGAGGGAGGAGGGCTATAAATTTGGGGTCAGCCTTGGCTTTATAGTGAATTCAAGACGATTGTGGATTATATGGTAAGACCTTGTCTCCACAAAACCCAAAATGGACAAAACAAAACAAAAATCAGAGCCATATCAAATTCTCTGGTCATTCAATCTTAGCCTCTTTTGCTTTCTTTATTTTTTCTGCCTGTTCCTTTGTGCCAGTCTAGTACAATTTGTCCTCCTATTCCTTCCTACCTTTGCTGTACTCTCTGCAGCAGGGAGTAGCTCCTGCAGGGTTCTGGGACCCCTGACATAGGACTGGTGCAAAATGTGAGGACAGCTCCTCCACATGCAGAGACACTTCCATGGATCCAGGTTCTGCTGGACAGACTCACTGTGTTTTCACCATGTAACTCACCTTCCAGGCTCTGATGATATCACCCTTGTCTTATGCCCCTGTTCCTAGACATATCAGTGACTTCTGGCTGTGATCTCTGTCTTTGGTGGGCTCAATTTCTTTTATCATGTAGGTTGCCATGTCTCTGAATGAATTCCTTGTTTAAAGTCCTCATTGTTACCTACTTCCTGGTGGGTCACCTAGACAGGACTCATGGGTAGGGAGTTTATTTAGGAAGAGACTCCAGGAATACCAGTGATCCAGTACAAACAGGAAAGAGGGAAAACCCAAGCTGTGGGCACCTGGGACTCCACTCCAAGTCTCTAGAGAGAATAAACCTCAGAATGAGCTAGCTGTCCCCAGATGTTCAAGGGTCATCCATAGGTGGGTGGCCCTCATACTTTTAGGTTTTCATACATGTCTAGGTAGCTTCGTGGGACCCCACAGAAATCCACCCACTCAACCCCCAGTGGGAGGTAGAGAGTCAACAGGCAGCTGAAAGGGTTGATAGAGCATCAGCTAAACAGTTGGCACAGCAACGACTAGAATTCTTCTTCTTCTTTTTAATTTAAAAGATGGGCCAGGAGGACATGAGGCAAACACAGAGGTGTCCAGTGCACACATAAACCCTCAGCTGGTCCTGTTACTTGTGGATTTATTGTAGTCCTCTTTTCCCTTCATTTTTTAGTCTTCCTGCTTAATCTTACATACACCAAGGTTTCAAAAACTGCCTATACTGTGCTTCAAAACTAGTTTATTAGAAGTTGGGCACTACGGCACATGTCTGTAGTCCTAGCCACTGAGGAGGCTGAAACAGGAAATTGCCAAGTTCAGGGCCAACCTGAGCAATTTGGTGAGATCCCATTTCAAGATTTAAAATGTAGCTAAGTAGTAGAGTAGCCCTGAGTTCAACGCCCAGTACTACAAAAAATATAATAATAACAACAATAATGTTAGGAATCTATAAGATCTACTAACTTTCTTTACATGAAAAAATTCTCTTGGCAGAAAAGAAAGGCTTTTAATTTCCATAATTAAATAAGGCAACAGATGTCTATACACTGGTTGAATTATTTAGGAGATCATACTCAGCACAAGTATATAGCAAGGCTGATCAGCAGATGCGACCTTCTTGTAAAAACCACAATGGTGATAATTTTAAGTGAATAAACATTCTTTACCACAAACATTTTTTAAAAGGCAATTTTCTCTATGAAATGTGCATAGTTTCAAGGCTACAAATCAACAGTCATCGGGACAGAATTATTGACATTCAACTCTCCAACAAGAAAGACTTGTCCTTCTACATAATCAGAAACCGAATCACATGATGCCCAATTCCTGAAGAAAAGCATGGCTAACTTATGTCTTAATAAACAGTGTATAGATATTCACTGGCCTCCCTTGCCACTTGTAGCCTGTGCTTTGCCTTCTTGAAGCAATTATGTTCATTTGTCCTCACTCAGTTTCTCATTAAGTGTCATTAAAATTTGTGGTGTAAGATTCAGCAGTGGTATTAACCCAAATTGAATCAACATTTAAAGAGAGCTGTTTTTAGCCCTTTGAAGATTCCATTTCCAGCACTGGCCCACAACCCTGAAAGAAAGTTGCTGCGTCTGAGGGCTGAAGAGAGAAAAGGCTGGAACCCAGCAGAGGAGCCACTAAAGCCAAGAATGTCAGCTGACAGCCCAGGGGCCGGAGGGGCCATAGATAGTATTTATTGTTTTTACTTGGCCTACATTGAAAAGTCAGAAGTTTCACAAATATAATCAAATTTCTGGTTTCTCTAGAAAACCTTGGCAGCTCCTTCAATCTTGGCCTACAATCTTGCATGGCACTGGCAGGAGCTAGGCATCAGTGGCCCTTTGGCCTGGACATATGCCCTCCCCTGGGATACGATTTCTAATTCTCCTGCACGTGGCCATTTCACTCATTCCTCAGTGTGTTTCAGGCTGGCTCTGTTACCTAGAGGGTGGCCCCAAGAACAGGTCAAAGGACATACATACACATACACATACACATACACATACACATACACATACACATACACACACCTGGATGTAGCACACACAATTTTACATACTAAATTCTACTGAGTTCCCTAAGTTCCTGATTATGTGTCCATTGCTCAAGCGTTTTCTTCACCTAAAATGTTATTCCTCGTCCACTTGGCCAACTTCTGATCATCCTTCCTGATGTCACCTCTGGAGGAAGCTGCCCAGGCTCCAGTGAGACATAAGGGTTCAACTGGTCAGGTCATAGAGACATCGAATAACAGTGGTTGTAAAGAAGCAGATGTTTGTGCTCTTTCATGGAAGAATTCTGTCCAGTAAAGCACCTTCCAGGGTCGTGGATCTTCTAATGGTTTACCTGTTAGGCACATGTCTTACGTTACTTTTGGGAGAAAATATCTGACACAAGTTAAAGGAAGAAAGGCTTGTTTTGGCTCACAGTTTGTAGAGATTTTAGTCCATAGTCAGCTGGCTCCAAGGCAGGCTAGCATGGCCAAGGAGAAAGAGTTCATGGCAGGGCAGGCAAAGCAGCAAGCGGTCAGCCTGCCTTCCTTCTTTGTTCTTGTAGTCCATCCAGGATACTAGCCTATTGGTTGGCACCATCCACACTCAGGGTGGAGCTTCCCACCGTCCACACTTAGGACACACTAAATCAGTCAGTGGACTAATCCTGTTATCACACACCGTCAATCCAGTATCATGTACCCATGATCCAACCATCTCCCCAAAGCGCCACCTGTGAGGGCGTGAAGCTTTGGGGGAGCATCTAGACAGAAGACATGACAGCATAGTAGGCATAGTGCCTAGGGTCTGTGATATTTTTAGCAGCCCAAGAAAATGTTTTAATTTCATTTACAGCCGGAAATAAATATAAGAATAATGAATATACAAAAATGAATCCAATCTGGATTATATTGACCATTATACCAAGGTGGTAGTAAAATATAATTTTAAATTTTTCTTTTTGGTAGAGGAGGAGGCTCAGAAGGGCTAAAGTCCCTAGGACTCCCCCAAATCACAGTACAGCCCTGCCACTACCCTAGGTCGTTCTTTCCATCCACAGGGACCATGGGTTTACGCTGACCCAGTTGCACACTGGAGGAAGGGAAGGACAAGACCCTTCTTGTTAATGAATCTGGAGTTTGCACTTGTTATCTTTCCTTACAAGCCATTGTCCAAGATTTAATCCCATAACCGCTATCAGCTATCAGGAGGCTAAAAACACAGCTATATTTGGAGTTGCCGGGCCCATGTAGTAGCTATTGTAATGTGGGGAGGGGAGCACTGTTAGGAAAACTCACTCTCTCAGCTTGGTGACCTTTCTAGATACTTCTATGGATCCACTGGACTGAGGTTTGAGACAATCAAGAACGTCTTGGTAAGATGGAGCTAGGTTGTTGTGCTCTCTGCTATACCGGCAGCACTTAGCACAGAGTCAGACACACCAGTGATTGAAAAAGATCTTGAATCAGCACATCTTCCTCACATTAATTCATATTTAGAAACATTAATTTTTAAACTTCAGCCTCAGTACCCAGTTTCAGAAACTCTTCAGCCTGTGATGGCTGATAACCAGAAGCCTAGATTTTCTGCCCTTTCTTTGTGTTCTATATCTTTTGGCCTGTTTTCTTTGGTCCTACTCTAATTTTCTTATAGAATCAGATACCAGTGCTTCTAATATTTGACAATGAAGAATAAGTTACATTATACTGGAAAGTATATTGCACTGATAATTTTTTGCTTGTTTTTCTGTACTGACTCTTTTTTTTTTTTCATTTTTAAATTTTTGGTAAAATACAAAATTAAATGAACATAAAACACAAAATTTTCTATCTTAGTCATTTTTAAGTGTACACAGTTCAGTGGTATTTGTAACTTTATTTGTGGTCCAACCATCATCACCACCTATCTCCAGATCTTTACATAACATCCACAACTGAAATTCTACACATTAAATATTAATTCCCTGTTGCCTCATTCCTCAGCCTCTGACAACACCCATAAATATTCTGGTGTGTGTCTCTGTACCTGTTATCCCAGCACTACATAGTAAGCTAGCCCAAAACATTATAGCTTACATTAATGGGCATTTATTTGCTCACCACTCTGCAATCAAACTGGGCTCAGCTGGGTGGCCCTTCTGATGGTCTCTCCAGCAGTGACTCATGCAGCTAGCTGTGCCATGATAGGGTGAGACAGAAGGGTCTTGGATAGTGTCATTCACATGTTTGGGATGGTGGTGCTGATTGTCAGCCGGGGCCTTTTCTACATTAATCTCATCATTCTGTAGTCTGACTTGGGATTTCTTATATGGCAACACAAGGCTTTAGAAAAAGGAAAGAGAAACTATGAGACCTCTTGCAGCTGGGCTCCAGGACCTGCAGGACTGTGGCCTTACGTGGTGAAAGAACAGCAGGGCAGCTTTCTAGGACTCTGTTATAAGGTGCTAACCCCCTTCCTGAGGGCAGAGCCTCATGACCTAATCAAAGGCCCTATATTCTAGTACCATGACTTTTGGGGCTAGGATTTCCACATATATATTTGGGTGAGGGGAATCCAAACACTCAGATCCTAGCAGCCTCTTCTGAGAAATTACGCATGTGATTCATTATAACTTATTGGATAACAGTGAAAATGGGCAATTAACAATGTTTACTCTTTTTGTTTTTCCTTTTTGAGACAGGGTCTTGCTGTGCAGTTCAGGCTGGTCTTGAGCTCACTTCGTAGCCCAGGCTGGTCTTGAACTCATGATGATCCTCCTGCCTCAACCTCCCAAGTGCTGGGATTACAAGGATGCTTCACCATGCCTCACTTACAGTGTTCATTCATATTGCACTTTCTAAAATTTAAGAGAGGTAGAGAGATACTACCTGTGGCTGAATCCCTGATATCCTGTGCTGTATGTACAATGATTCTAAGAGTGTGTTTGTGATAATTAATGGTAGGAGCAAACTAATCATGACCATAATCTGAAGATCACAGATCCCAAACACCAGGAAGTTGCAAGTGGCCAGGTACAGGCTCTAGCCAGCTAACAGACCTCCATCCCTGTGTCTTTTTTTTTTCTCGTAATTGATTGAACCCAGGGCCTCACATACACTAGGCAAGTGCTCTACCACTGAGTTACATCCCCAAAGCCCCACATCATTTTTAAGAGTAGAGAGAATTTATTAAATAATGAAATTATAAGTACATAATTGGCTTTATGAATGGCAAAGTCTTTCCAGAAAGGTATTTAAAACTAGAAGTAAAGAAAACTTATAAATAAAGTCTAAAAAGACTGTGTTAGTTACTTTCCTTGTTGCTGAGATAAAATAGCAGACATCCAAGGTTAAAGGAAGAAAGGTTTATTAAGCTTACAGTTTGTGGAGGTTTCAGTCCATAATCAGCTGGCTCCAAGGCAGTGTGGCACATGTCAGAGGGGCAATAGTTCACAGTGGCAGAAGACAGCAAAAGCTACAAGTGAGGAGAGAGAAACAAGCCTCTTTTTGCCCCTTTTATTTTATCCAGACTATTGGGACTAGAGTAGTACCAATGCAGTCAGTGGACTGATCCAACAGTCACCCAACCCTGATCCCAGCATCGGACTACAAATCAATCACAGCTCTTGATTCATCCATCTCTAAAAAAAAATGTATGACCACATGAGGTTTTGGGGGAACATCTAGACATAAACCATAACACTCTGCCCCAGGTGTTCCAAAGACTCATGCACATCCCTTTATACAAAAAGCATTTAGTCCATCTCCAAGGGTTACCAAAGTCCTAATAGTTTCAGCATTGCTGAAAACTCCAAGCCCCAAATTTCCTCTGAGATAGAAGGCAAATTTAGCTGTAAGCACCTGTACAAATGAAAAGAGAGTTAAACACTTCTAACATTTGATAGCACAAAATAGACATTTCCAGTGCAAAAGTTACAAACAGGGAGATACAAAGGAATGGGACCAAAGCAGGTCCAAAGTCCAGTGGGACAACATTAAATCCTATGGCCTCACATGCAGCCTCCAAGTCATTTTGTGGCGAAATGTGAACTCCAGCTGGGTGTGGCAGCACACGGCTGTAATCCCAGCACTTGGGAGGCTGAGCAGGAGGATCGTTGTGAGTTTGAGATCAGCCTGGGCTACGGAGTGAACTCAAAGACAGTCTGAACTGCATAGCGAGATCCTGTGGCAAAAAGACCCCCACCCCAAAAAACCCATAAAATCTGTGAACTCCAAAGGGCTTGAGCGGCTCTGCCCTTAAGGAACTTTCAGCGGCTGTAGCTCCCGTGGTTTCTCTCTTGGGCTGGCTTTCCTTGCTCCTTGTAGTTTTCCTCAGACAATCCAGATTTCTGGCTTTTCCAAACTTCTGGGGTCTCCACTGTACCTTTGGCTTCACATTCAAAATTTCATGCACTGCCCTCTCAGAGGCACACTGCCTGGCCTCCCAGACCTTCTGAAATCTTGCTGGGAGCCTGTCTGACCTGACATCTCTTCCATGCCGCATGTGCCTGAAACCATCACCACATGGACGATGCCAAGGTCTGCTGCCAGCTGGAGGTATAGCCCGAATTCCCTCACTTGGCTGGAGGAGTCAAGTGCATGGAGCACTGAGCACTCTGAATTCAACTCTGAGGAACAAATTCTCTATGCTGCTATCATTTAGGGATATAGTGTTCCATGACTCTCTTCTCAAAGCAAAGTCTTTCACTTTTGCAGTTTTGAGGTTGCAAAGGGTGGAGTCCCACTGCTTCTTATGATGCCCTGAGGCCATCTTTATTATGATCCTGTTTTTTCTCAGTAATCAAGATCTCCTCTGCTCTATTTCACAGTCCACAACTTTACTGGAGCTTTCTTTCTGGCTAAACTCACAATATTTTAAATCATTCTGCTGGGCTATTTGCTCTTGATTCTCAACGTAGATCTGGCTCAAAGCCCCCATTAATAGCCATGCCACTGCCTCAACATTCAACTGCCTTGAAATTTCTACAAGATTAGTTAATCTATCACCCTTAATCTCAGTCTCAGGCAAAGTCTCTGGACATGAGCAAATGCAGACAAACTTTCTGCCAAGCTATTACACACATTGTCTGTAGTCCAACAGCCAGTACAGTCCTTCTTCCCAGCAGAAACCTGAGCCTGGTCTTTACTGGCAGGATTTCTATCAGCCTTCTGGTCTTCTAAGCTCTGACCAGAATCTCCATACAGAACAGCCTAAGGCATTCCAGTTCTACTTTTTCAACCAGCATCTCTGAAGCTTTCCAAACTTCTCACAAGCCATTCCCAAAGGCTCTTGAACCACATGCTCAGATATAATCACAGCAATGATCCCACTTCTCTGGTACCAAATTCTGTCTTAGTTACTTTTCTCATTGCTGAGACAAAATACCTGACACCCAGAGTTAAAGGGGGAAAGGTTTATTTAGCTCCCAAACTGCAGAAGTTTCAGTTCATAGTCAGCTGGCTTTTACCTTTCATGCACAAGTTCAGTCACACACACACACACACACACACACACACACACACACACACCCCATAATCAGTTGGCTCCAAGACAGGGTGGCCTCGCAGAGGGAATTCCAGGGGAGAAACAGTTCATGGTGGCAGAAGATAGCAAAAGCAAGCCAGGGAAGGGGGAGACAGACTCTTTCTGCCCCTTTTATTTTATCCAAACTGCTGGGATCAGGGTGGTACCAATCCAATCAGCGGAGTGACCCCAGAAATTACCCACCCTTCATCCTAGCACCCTTCATCCCACCACTGGACCAAGGATACAAGGATATTGAAAGCTGAACTAGCTTGCTGTGACATTAACATTCAGGCAGAAGGGCAAGCTGTAGAATCAGAAGAGTGTTTTAAGATGGTACTGCAACATATCTGTAGCCAAGGAGCAACTTGGTGTTGTGTTTGCGGTGCCCTGAACCCCGGACCTCACGCGTGCTAGGCAAGTGCTCTACCTCTGAGCTATACTCTTAACCCCCAGGTGCAACTAGAGATTCCAGGATGTAGGAGAGGCAGGGATGTACTCTGAAGGCTAAGAAAGAAGCAGCCATGGCCAGTGCAGGGCCCTGTTCCCTCGCACTGGGAGGAAAGGGAGGATTCAGATAGACAGGAAGTAGGTTAAAGATACGGCAATGGGAAGATGGGAGACAGCCGTGAGCCTGCTTCTGGATTCTCAACAGGGAGGGACCCTGGATAGGGGGCCACCCAGCATCAGAAAGTTTGAGGGCAAAAAAGGAATCCACGAAGAGAATCTAGAGAACAAATCACTAAGGCAGTGGTCTTGAGCGTTGATGTGGGAATGAATTGCCTGGGGACCTTGTTACAATGTGGATGGGACTCAGCAGTCAGATGGGGCTTAGGCATCTGTATCTGTCACAAGCTTCCTGCCCTGTTGGATCAGGTAGAACCTTTTAAATAAGAAGGGCACAGTATAGGATTTAGGCCAATGTGTAGATACCTTTGAGGTGTGCGGCCACCAATTTAAAAGTGAGGACCTTCAACATAGCTGGTATTTTTCCCACCCTGCTTGGATACAGGGATACTGTAGGAGATGGGTGGGTTACTCAGGGCTGAAGTGAGACCCTAGGGGTCTGTGATCATCATGAGGAAGTAGTCTGAGTGATGTACCATTTAGTCTAAACTGACTGGTAGAGTTTCGATCTAAGTGTCCCCCAAAGGCCCAGTATTGAAGGCTTGGTCACCAGTATGGGGTGCTATTGGGCAGAGGTGGAAACTTTAAGCGCTAAGCCTAGTGGGAGGCCTGAGGTCACTGGGAGCACGTCCTTCAGTGGGACTGTGGGACCCCGGTCTCTTTCTCTTTCTCTGCCTTGTGTCCTAGCCATGAGGTGGACAGTTTGCCTTGCCACATACTCCCACCGCAGGACCAAGAGCAATAGGACTGAAGTCTCCAAAACTGTGGGCCAAAATGGACCTTCTCTCCCTGTGAGCCGATTATCCCGTCTCTAGTATCATAGGGAAAGCTGGCTAACACTTTGGGTCAGGAGGTCAGTAAGAACTTAAGAGATGAAAGGTAAGGAAAAAGGACGGGGCCACTGAATGATGAACGGTGGAGTTTTGATGAAGCCCAAGAACTGCTGGCATGGAAACTTGAAAGCCACTGACCCGGAAGGAGAGGAAGTGTGGATTGAAATTGAAATGATGAGGTTGTTATCAGTCGCTTTTCAGTTGCCAGGACAAAATCTCACACATACAGTTTAAAGCAGGAGAGGGTTATTTAGGCTCACTGTTTCAGAGGCTTCAGTCCATGGTCAGCTGGCTCCAAGGGTGTCATGGCAGAAGGAGATGGAGAGAGAAAGCTGCGCACCTCAGGGAAGTCAGGAAGCAGAAAGGACAGGAAGCGACCCAGAGAAAAGGGGGCCGGGGACAACAGACACTCTTCAAAGGTATGTTTCCAGTGACTTCCTACAGCTAGGACTTGCCTCCTAACGAACAGCCCATTCAGTTAATTAACTAAATCATCAATGGAATAGAACTGTCTGATCCCATCATCTCTCTAGGTCCCTCCTCTGAACATTGCTGCAGTGGGGATAAAGTGCTCATTACCCGAGTCTTTGGGGAATGCTTCGGAACCTCTGAGGTGAGGCCCAGCAATTAGAGTTGTGAAAAGCTCTTCCAGTTGGGGGAGGGAGCCGATGCTGATTCGGACACCAGCTAACGGCAGACAAAACGTAATGGTCACTGTTTTAGGGCAGAGGAAAGGTGGAGCTCATCTGTGTGGGGGCAGGAGGAGTCCAGGCCGTGGGAGCAGGACCGAAGGACAGAAGGAGCAGGTTTCTGCGAGGTAGACACTGACGGATGGGAGTATCCTGCACAGCAGTGGGATGGGGAAAGCTTGAGGAGGAGCCATATTATGGGGCAAGGTCAAAGGTTCAGTCTGTCTGCACACAGAGCAAGGGTGTCCCACAGAAGTCAGGTACAAAGTAAAGCTGTGGGTAAGAACCACATTCCACCACAGTTTCTAGCCTGAAATCTAAGATGTGCTTCTGCAAGACAGCTGCACTGGCTGCAACGAGAAATGTGGCTCCCAAACAACCCATCCTACGGTATGAGAACTGGCCCCAAGTTGCCGTGAGACCAAAGAAAGAGACAGACAGATCCAGCATAGCACAGAGCACAATTTACTGCGGACTTACGGACAGAAGCATGGGCCTGGGTGGCAGTAAAACCAGTGGATCTCTGTGGTTTGGAATGGAAGGAGAGAGTTTATCATGAGGTCAGGACAAAAGTGACTTTCAAGCCAAAATGCATCTGGTTTATCTCAAGCTGACATCAAAGATGGCAGGCACATTCCTGGTGCTGATAATGGTCTGGGTGGTAAAGCTCCACATAACACTCTAATGGTTTTGTCTATTTATAGCTTGCTGGGAAATAATGGGAGGAAAACTGACCAGGGTTACTCAGGGACAGTCATGACAGTTATGGCTCAAGATGGCTGCTGTCAGGTCAAGCTAGATGCCTTGACTGTACCATGGCTCTCAACGGTCTGTTAAGCATATCAGTATTTCGTGTTTGTAACTAGATATGTGGTAGGAAAAACGTGGAGTGTGGATTCCAGAGGATTTGGACGCTGGTGTTAAGCCACTTCCTAGCAAGTCATTTCACCTCTGTAGGCTTGTTTTCTTTTTTCCTACCACATCTCTGGAATGGGGATCACAATACCCATCTTAACTGCCTGAGGAGACCACTGTTGGTGTCAAACCACCGAGGCAAATCAAAATGCACTGATAAGTCAATAAAAGGCAACATTCTAAATATTCTATAATTATTCTAATATTCTAGTATCAAAACTGCTTTTCTTATTGGTAACTGCCCTCCTGCCATGATACAATGGCAATACAAAAATGACCATGCCCTGCAAACACAGGTCCCTTCCTGGTTATGACTTGCAATTCACTACATGAGCTCATTGTTTAACTGGACCTTGTGCATATAAAAATGCAAAAACCTGTACCTGGGTTCAGTACCCTGTACTGTTTTAAAAAAACTAAACTAAAAAAACAGCAAGTATCCCTTGGAGGATAACCTTTTTTAAAAGTTTTTGGTGGTGCTGGGGTAACTGAACCCAGGGCTTGAGCATGCTAAGCAAGTGCTCTGCTACTGAGCTGTATCTCCAGCCCTCGAAGGTAATGCTCTTCACACCAAATTTTACCATTTCTTTACCATACACAAAATGTCAGTGTTTAATATTTATTCTTCTGTGTGTCCCGAAGGAACCCTAGTAAATATTCCTGCCTTGATTTTGCAGAGAATGCTGGGCCCAGGGACTCAGACACTCAGCCGCCCTCACATAGCTCATGGGAGACAGGGCAGCCCCTGGTGCTCATCTGCCCTGTGTCTGAGGCTGTGGTCTCTGCTCCCGCGGGAGCTGTGGGTGGGCAGGGTTAGGACCATGGAACTATGCATGCAAAAGGGAGCTTGGCCAGGAATGGGGACGAGGAAAGGGTGCCAGAGCCTGGGCCTGAAAATTGGCTTCATCTGACTCTACCAAGGAGAAAAAATAAAAAATATTCAGCAGAGTTCCTAGTATAACTTCATTTCCAAGCAACTCTCCAGCGTCTCAGCTTTCCTTAGCATCCAGTAACGTTTACTGAGACAATGCCAGTGTAGTCTTTCAACAAAGACATCAGAAAAGGAAAGGGCTCAGGGAGGGCCCCTGAGGCAGGGGGGTCTAAGCCCTGACCCGACAGTAAACGCACAATGGGAAGCCAAGGGCAGCTGGGTGCTCCTAGGGGCCCCAGCACAGCCCTTTTGCAAATGTGCAGTATTGTGCCTGAGCTCTGTAGCGTGGGCAGGGTGGCCATTGGGAGTTTCAAGGCTGCAGTAATTGATGACACCAGCTTGTGACACAAGAGGCCAACAGAGCCAGAAAAAAGCCTATGTTCCTTCTTCCACATCACAGAAACCGTGGGCTGTGTCCACAGGCTTGGGTTGGGGTAACGCAGCAAAGAGAGCCGGAGTTCCCACCTGCAAGTGTGTGCCCAGGGTCATTCTAATCCTCTTCACAAGATGGGCCTAAACCCAAGCAATGCAAACTCCAGAAAGAACTGGTATCTTCCACAAGCACACAGTCTTAATTTTTTCCCAATTTTTATTTTGTATCCATACATGTGCACAGCACATAATGATTACATCCTTGCGGAGAGCTGGTACAGGTACATAACACATCCTAATTCTCCTCATGTCTTCCCATCTCTGCCCTCCCCTCCTCTCCTGGCCCCTTCCCATTGTGCATGGTCTTATGGAGTGATTTCTGACTACGCTCTCGGGGCCAGTTGTGAGTGACACTCTGCTGGGTTACACATGTCCTGTGGGCAGCTGGGGTCTTGTCTGCCTCTCCAGAGCTATAGCACAGAGCTTCCTGTGGGCCCTGAAATGCTGGGTGGGTGGGTGATTGCAGGAAGGCTTCGTGGAGTATCACTCGGAGAGCCTCCAAATACAAATCTAGTGACACAGGACACCAAATTACCACGGGTCAGTTTTTCTAGCACAAAAGGCTGTCTACAGGCAAAATGTCTGCTGTCTAGCAGTGGACATCTGTTACCACCATTATTTTTAATTTTTTTATTTGACATACAGTATAACAATTGTCCATTTTATGGAGTTTGGTGTGACATTTTGATATATATATGCAGTTCACGATGATCAGATCAGGGCACTTAGCCTATTCACCACCCCGGTTAGAGCACCTGTCATCTCAAACACTTGTCATCTGCTTTTTAGGTCTAAGTGTGTAACCCAGTGGTGGAGCACTTGTCTAGCATGTCCAGGGCTCTGGGTTCAAGCTCTAGCACAGAAAAAAGTTTTTTTTCTTTCTTGTAGCTATTTTGAAACACTGTTGTTTTGTGTGTCCTGACTCCTTTAGTGAACAGGCAACAAGCAAAACCGGCTCGTAAACCCCTCTAAGCACCCCTTTGGGTGGCTGTGAAACTCATCCACGCTGCAGGGTGGAGAAGGGGGAAAGGAAGAATAGGAATTAACGACCCCCACCCCTTCACTTCCCGAATAAGATTGTGCACCAGAGCATTAATTACCAGTATTGATGCTAACAGCAGCGGCCGTGGGAAGGGTCAGGGAGAAAAGAGTAATAAAAACCAGGTCAGCTCTCCTTGCCCTGGGGTCTTTTCCTGGTCCCCATAACTAAGTTCTCTGGTCCCCCTTTGGAAGCTGTACACTTTGGTTCCCCTTTGGCCACAAAGGTGTTTTGCAGGGTTTAGAGCCAGGCAGATCTGACTCAAAACCCACAAACTGTGCGACCCTTGAGCAGTTACTTAACCTCTCTGAGCCTTACTCAAGAGCAGGACTGTCAAGAGTGAGTGGTGCGGCACGCTGCACTTCGGGGAGCGCCCTGTTGGCACTGGCCGGTTGCCCCGCCGGGGAGGCAGCAAGGTGGCGGCTGCAGGAGCGTGGAAAAGAGCACCTCGGGGTTCCAGGCGCCCACGCTGTCAGTGCAGCCGCAGGCGCCGGAGTCAGCGCGCCCCCTAGAGGCAGACCTCGGGAACAAGGTTGCTTCCACGACAATACAGCTTGGGGGACCTAGGCCGGAGTACAGCCTGGGAAGAAGGGCTACCCAGAATGGGCCAAGATTTTGCTTTTCTGGAGTCTTACCCAAAGCCTGTGTCATTCGCAGCATCCGCAGGCTGTTAAAGCCGAACACCTCTGGCTTAGCTGAAACATCTACTTGCTTGCTCAATACCATTTACTGAGCACCTACCACGTCCCAGCCTCCGTGCTGAGTGCTCTCCTGCACTACCGGGTTTAAACGTCTCGGAAACGCGGTGAGAGAGAGCTCCCATTCCGTGCTGTCGTTGAAGTACCATCAGGAAGTCATTTACACACACCCGAATCAAGGCTGCAGCAAGTTCCGTCTTAGCCTGCCAGGACCGCCCTAACAAGGTGGCCGGAGGACAGAAACGAAGTCTCCCAATTGTGTTGGTCCCGCTTAAGAGCTGTGAGGTCTGGGTGCTCTGGGCCTCTGTCTGTCTTTTCGATCATGGGGTACTCTCCACGGGCGCTGACCTATCTGCAAATGTCCTTTTTATAAGGACACCAGGCATAGGACACAAACGACATTATTTTAGTTAATCTACTCTAAGATTTACTCAGGTCACATTCTGAGGGGGGAAGCGTGGGGGGGTTAGACTTTCAACGTATGAGTGGGGGGCCATCACCACTCAACCTTTAGCAGGATTTCACCCGGGACTCCTGATTCTGCACCTCGCAGCTTCCCCGTATCGTCAAGTAGTGGTTCTCAAGCTTGGATGCACATTTAATTTACCTGAATAATCAAATACTACGTATCTGTGGTTGAGATTATAATTGAACTGGTGGAGGGCGTGTCTGGGCATTTGGGGGATTTTAAAAAGCTTCTTCTGTGACTTTAACAAGTCGGGGTTAGAGCAGCTCCCGTCCCCACCAGAAGGCTGGGGCGTCCCCTCACTTTTCTAAGCGGGAGGGAGGGGCCTGTTTGTCTTTAGTGCCCCGTCTTGGCTCCGTTTCTGCTCTCCTTATCTTTTCTCCTGCGCTGGAGACTGAGCCCAGCGCTGGGCACTTGCTCTACCACCGAGCTACACCCTTAGGCCTTTTTAGGTTTTATTTTGAGAGAGGGACTTGCTAAATTATCCAGGCTGCCCTCAAACTTGTGGTCCTTCTGCCTCAACTGGAATTACAGGCGTGTGCCACCGTGCTGAGCGTTTTGGGGGAAGCACATGGGCTTCCTACACGCTTGTCTGAATCAAGACCTAGCACAGTGCCTGACACAGAGCAGGCCTGGATAAATGAATAAGGAATGGAGGGAAAGAATCACAGGGAAAGAAATGCAGCGCGGTTGGATCTGAAATAGATGAATCCTTCAGAAAGAGATGTTCCAGGCCAAGGGGATTTCCTAGTACCTGCCAGGAGAGAATGTTACCATACAGGGGGAGTAAATCTAGTGCTTTCTCTGTGAGACACGTAAAGATGCCCAGGATATTGGGGCAGCTAAGTCTAAAGAAAAAGCCAAGCATGATGACAAGGCCATAGGTTCAATCCCCAGTGAGAGAAAGAGAGAGAGAGAAAGCGGGGGTCTGTGTGTGTGTGTGTGCGCATATCCACAACAATCTGGCAAAGTGTAAATGGCATCATGATATGAGTTAAAGAATAGAAATGAAGAGATACAATGATGTTTTGCTCTTATTAAAGGGAAGAGATAGCTATAAATTTAAAGAAAATACTAACAATAATTATAAAAGAACGAGACAAACTGGAATAAACAATTGAAATGGAAGCAGGTCTAAATATGTACATAATTACAAAAAGTATAAACTCACTAGTTAAGGACAAAGGCTGACAATTTGGGGTCTTGTTTCGTTTTGTTTTTTGTTTTTTGTTTCTTTGAGACAAGGTCTCACTATGTAGTTCAGGTTGGCCTTGAGTTCACTTTGTAGCCGAGGTCTCAAACTTGCAATGATCCTCCTGCCTCAGGCTCCCAAGTGCTGGGATTAAAATTGGGATTTTTACAAAAATTCAGGCGTGTGTTGTTAATAAAACTAAAGAATAAGGAAATACAAAGGTTGAAAGTAAATGAACAGAAATTACATATGTATATATATATCAGTAAAACACAAATATAAAGCTGGTTTATGTATAATAATATTAGATAAAATGGACTTAAGGACAAAAAATCAAAAATGATGCATACAATGTACACACTTGAAGTGAAAGGTTGCATAATTTATGAAGTAAAAATGAGGCACTGACAGACAATAATAAGCCCATTGTCACAACTGGAGATTTCAATATTCCCTCTTGATTTCTGATAGATTGAGTAGATACCTTCTCCCAAAATATATTTAAAACTCACTGCATAAAACAGAGATAGATGTAAGTTAGACCTTGGATTAGGGGAAGATATTTTAAACAAGGCATAAAAATGTTGACTATAAAAACGTAGATTGGGGTTAGGGTGTAGCTCAGTGGTGAAGCGCTTGCCTAGCATGCACAAGCCCTTGAGTTCAATCTTCAGTACTGAAAAAAATTAATAAATAATATTAAGAACTTTTGTTCATAAAAATGTACCTAGGGAAACTGAAACATTATATAAAGAAGATATTTAAAGTACAGGAGGCTGACAAAGAATTGACATAATAAAGAACTCTTATAGGGCTGCGTATGTTGCTCAGTGGTAAAGGGTTTGCCTAGCATGCCTTGGGTCCAACCCCCAGCACCCAAACAAACAAAAACAAAACAAACAAACAAAACCCCTATAGATCAAATACTGTATGGCATCTCTCATGTGAGTGAGGCAGAGTACAAATAAAGACAATGATAAAGAATGGCTAGGAAGGGACAAAGGGACGGAGCTCAGGCAATAGGGAAGGGGTCCAAGGGGACAAGGATGAGGGCTAAGGAGGGGGGTGGGGAAGTGAGAGGAATAAAGATGGTCATGTTTAGGATCCTGATAACCCCGGTCAATGTAAACATGATGTGCCATAATAAGACCTAAGACAGATAATATCAACAAGTGCGAAAGTGGAGATGGGGGACCAGGGGAGGTGAGGGAATGGGAAGGGGGTTAAGAAGAAAAAAAAATGAGCAGTAATATGTACATTTAACCACTCCCCAAGATGATTGTAAACCGCATGAACTGCAAACGTACTAAGTGAGAAGAAAAGATTGGTACCCTAATAAGAAAAAGGCCCAAAGAAAACAAACAAAACCAATGTCTCCACAGAAGAAACACACAGCAAATAAACACGGAAAGAGATATTTAGCATAATCAGTAACTGAGACGTATAAATCAAGACCACAGTGACAAACAATTCTATACTCATCAGTTGGTAAAAATTTCAACAGTCTGAGCTGGGTGTGGTGGCCCATGCCTCAGTACGTGAAGGCTGAAACAAGAGGATCACCATGAGTTTAGGACCAGCCTTGGCTACATAGTGAGTTCAAGGCCAGTCTGAACTACATAGCAAGATTCTGCCTCAAAAACAGAACACAACATAACAAAACACCAAAATCTTTCCAATAGTCTGATAATACCAAGTCTTATTGGAAACCAGTTTGAGAATTTTTTTCCCTAAATGTGGACATTTATATACTATTATGAATTGAATTTTGTCCCCTCAAGGAAATGGTAAAACACTGCCTCTTAGAAGCTATGAAATATTTGGACTTTGTGGATATAACTAGCTAGGTAAAGATGATGTCATACTGAACCCAATACGAATCCAGTATGACTGATACTTGCACAAGAGAAGAGACATGGAGACAGGTAACACTAAGGAGGAAGGCATGGGACAATGGGGATGGAGGTTAGAGTTGTGTATCTGTAGACCAAGGGCGCCAGCGATTGTCAGCAACCCTCAGAAACCAGGAGCAAGGCATGCAACAGGGTCTCAGAGGCCCCAGTGGGGAGCCAACTCTGACAATGTTTTGATTTCGAGTTTCTGACCTCTGGAACTGTGAGAAAATACACTTCAGTTATTTAAGCCACTCAATTTGTGGTTATTTTTCCAAGAGATACAAGAATCTAATACACATCCAGTGATCCAATAATTCCACTTGTAAGTATGGATCCAACAGAAATGATTACACATATATAGCAAGCAATTATATAAAATAGTTCACAATATTTGTTTATAATAGCAAAACACCTGCAAAGAACTCCAAAGCCGACCTGTAGAAGCGAGAGTAAATGCATTGTAGTAAGTCCACACAATGAAACATTCAGCACAGCAAATGAGTTATCACGACACACAAAAACTGTGCTATTATCTTAACAATACAACATTAAGAAGTAATTCCAAAAGGTTCAATGTAATGCCCTTTTTAATAAAATTAAAATGAAACAAGATAAAAATATTTCCTTTTATTAATATAAATACAACAATGAAAGGCCAGGAAATGGCTAATTTAGAATTCAACATGATGGACCAATAAAACCCTGGAGTGGTGGCACATACTTGTAATTCCAGCAGTTGGGAGGCTGGGGCAGGAAGATCACCTTGAATTCAAAGCCAGCCTAAACTACATAGTGAGACCCTATCTCAAAAAACAACCAACCAAAAGGAACTCAACATGATGGTTATCTTGAGTGAGGAAAGGCAGAGGGATGGGGTGGAGGCCAACCGTATGGTTAGATGTAGGGTATTGTCACTGTGTTAGTTCTTACATTAGATGGTAGGTTCATAAACACACGTCTATACTGTATCTATACCTCTATATCAATAGAATCATATTTAATGGAAGGGGCCACTCATGGGCCACTGAGAAAAGCACATTGTAAATAGGACCAGGACTAATCCTAGTCCAGTCCCATGCACCTGAGGCTACATACTTGCCTGAATAGTTGGGCTTGTTCAGATTTGCTCATGATTCTGGAAACTGTATTTCTAGCTCACTTTGATTTTCACAGGGGGCTAGAAATTGGAATCATGTTTTCTCAAGCCAACTCTGGCTAACTGTGTGGCTAAGCAATTTAGACCAAGCAGCAGGACGGCACACGAAGGATTTCACGTGCCAATTTACTTGGAAAGCTCAATTGATGAAAATAAAGAAACCCATGACTAAAAATTCACTGAGTTCAAGTGAAATCATCTCTGTGGATAGGAAAAAGAAACAAAAGACCCAAACCAGCTCCTACTGACAAGAGCTTATGCTGTGGGAACCTCTCGAGGTGTGTGGAGAGCAAACACTGTTGGCAGGAAGGGGTAGTCAAAAATATGAAGCCACAGTACTGACCCTGAGAAAGTCAGTGTGAATCAGGGATGGCAGCAGGGATTTAAAAAGCAAATAAACAAAAACGTGACACTAGTATTGGTAGAGAAGAAGAAAATCTGACTTTCATTGCACATGGTCAGAATGTAATGTTTTGCCTGTATCTTTTTGGTAAACATTCCTACTGGGGGCTTTTGAAATGGTGAGGCTGCTTTTCAGTTTTGAAAACAATGTATTTCAGGCATCTTAAGTACCCCACATTCCACTGGCTAAAATCAAGACAGAAGTGACAACACAAATCTATTTCACTTGACAGTATTTAAGAGGTTTAAATTCTTCTTTCAAGGCGTACTAGGGCATTGCTGAGAAGTAGCACCAACACAGGGTCAGGTTGGCTGGGAAGTAGCACCTGTCAGAGAGAGGGGGCTGGCCAGCCTGGGGGCACTGGGTCATCAGGCTGTGCCTCTGCGGGACTGTACAGCTCTGGTGACGCATGGGTGATCTTGGATACCAGTGCAGGGGACTTTATTTTTTATGGTAAGGGAAATTCATGAGAAAAGAGAAGGTATTATAGGTATGCTTCTCATATTTCTTTCCTCTTTTACCCTGTAAATAAAAGGACAAAGATATTACTGAGCAAATGTTCTTAAGAAAAATTTGATTTCTTTTCATGCTTAGAAATTTTGCTATAGGGATAGTCACGGGCAATGTTTACAGAAGAGATTGCTACCCTGATAATTACACTCTGAAGTGTGTACTATGCTTAGGTAAATCACATATCTTTCCTTGTGACTACAACCTGTTCAGGTTCATGCATACCACTGTGTAATTTCCCAAGAACTGTCCAGTTTAAAAGCATGATGCTAGATGTATCTTTGTGCAAGTAGATATGAAAGTTTTGTTTTTCACTCAGCACTGGGGCTGAATCCAGGACTTTTGCTACATCTCTGATCCCTTTATTATGATTATTAATATTTTAATTTCAAGACAGGGTTTTGCTGAGTCATTAAGTTGCCCAGGCTGGGCTGGGACTTGCAGTCCTACCGTCTCAGCCTCTCATAATGCTGGGGTTACAGGAGTGTGCCACCATGCCTAGCTCGGTTTTGCTCTTGAAAACACTTGCCAAACAGGGCAGCTTGAACAGGATGGGTTTTTTTGTTTGTTTGTTTTTGTCTTTACTAAGTTTGGTTTTAATCAGTACAAGATCCAAGAATATTGATAAAATAGGAGAAGAAAGAAATCAGGCCTTTTACAAAAGAATTTGAGTGGAAAGACCCAAGACTAAAAGTGGAAAACTTGTCATACTCATAACAGAATCATAAAGAAAAGAGAATGTACCAGTAAATACAGCCGAGGAACCCAGAGCCTTCCCTGGTGCCAGCCCTTCTTGAGGCTTCAATCTGTGAGTACACCACTACCATTCTGTGGTCCTCTGACATGCTTTTAAGTGTCTACAATATTGAGATAGTTACTATGATTAGGAAAAGGTAACCAATCACAAATGAAACCCGGATGATGGCGCACAACATTGCTGTCGTCATCGTGCCACCGTCTGACCCCTAGCTGTGTCCCACAAGAAGACACGAAGGCTTCTCCCGCTCTGCACCATGAGAAGCACACCTGAGCGCTCTGACGCTCAGCGCCCTGCCAGCCACGTGGGAGATGCTGCCATTCACATGCTCTCCCTGGTTGCACGGAGCTGTGGGCTCTGAGGGTGACAGAAATGGTGGCAGCATGAAGTCATCAAAGACAGAGTGAGGAGGAGGCCCGCAATCTCGCATACAGTTCATCCTGACTTCAGAAGTAAGAGGCAGAAATGGGAGTGGCTCTTCTCACTATTACATCCGGTAACCCACTTACAGCAATTTTTCACTTCTTGAGAACAAGGTTCTGTAACCTTGAGAACAATCTGCAGGTTTGAGAGTTTTAGTTCACAAAGAGGAAATCTTTGCACCACAGGGAGAAAACAGTTGTTTGATTAAATGGGAAGATGAGACTTCCACTTAGTTATCTTGGGGTCCTTGCAGAGTTGAACCAAGGCAGAGAAGGGGTTGTCTGTTGGCTGTAGTTATTGATCTTAGTTACCAAAGGGGAGAGAATTGTGCCGCAAATGCAAACAATGAGGGCTATGTTTTAAACCCAGAATGTTTTCTGTGATGCCTTTTAGTATTTCCATGCCCAAGGTTAAGGCCCAATAAAAACAATAGAAACAATAAACAAAAACCTCAATGGACCCCTCCATCCTTTGAAAATAAAGGTTTGTGTTGTTCCACTAGGCAAGGAACTGCCACCAGCGGAGGTTTGGGTTTTGGGATGGGGGAAACAGAGCAGGTAATCAAAGGAAGAAATCAGAAATATGGATACTGGCCTCATTACCAAATAAGGAACTTAGGGCTGTATAACTTTGCGTGTTTTCTCTTTGCTTCTTGTATCTTTGTTATTCTTATATGCTAACCATGTTCTCCTCTTTCCTTCTCCCCATTTTACATGGCGCTTTCCTACACCCGGCTTTCCTAGGCATCCCAGAGGCTTGGCACGTACCCTAGGTGTATGGTTCAGACATAAACGTCCCCGAAGTCTCACATGCAGTGTGGTCCTGCTCCAAAGGGGAGGGTCGCTGGGGGGTGGAAAGTCACGCCCTCATCTGAGGCTCCCATCTTTCTTCCTCCCGGATGCCGTGTGGTAAACAGCCCTCCTCTTCCTTGCCCTTCCGCCACGCCAGTTCTGCTTCGCAGCCAGGCAGACATGGATTGAACCCGTTGAAATTCTGAGCCAAAATAAACCTCTCCCCTCTTAAACTGTGGCTGCTGTTTTGTTCAAGTGTTGGGAAGTGGATAATGTGCTGGCAAACTTCGGTGCCGTCCAGGCGGCCCTGGCCACACGTGCTTCACCTAAACCTCATCTCTGGAGAAGAGGGTATTTCCCGTGGTATCTCACTGAAGCACTAGGGGAGGTGGTAGCTGGTCCCTATATCTACTATAAACTGTAGAGGTTCTTTTTACCTCTGCTAAGCCTCTGTTTCTCCATTCCCTTGTTATAGTTAATAATTACTTAAATTAAAATTTTCTCTGTTAAAATTTTTGCCTGGTTTCTGTCTACTGGCGGGATGTTGGGTAATATATAGAAAAACTTTAAAAATAAATACTGACCTTGTTGGGGACTGAACTGCATCCTCTTAAAAAGATATGTTGAAGTTCTAACCTCCAGTTCCTCAGAATATGACCTTACTTGGAAGTAAGGCCCCTGCAGATACACCTAGCTAAGATGCCATCATACTGCAGTGGAGTGGGCTCCTGATGCAACATGACTGGTGTCCTTATAACAGGGCAGTTATGTGAAGACAAAGGAGAGAGCCACATGATGATGGGGCGAAGATTGCAGTGATACATCTACAGGGTAAGGAACACCACGGGTGGCTGGAAACCCCCAGGAGGCAGAAGAGCAAGGGCTCTTCCTTAGAAGTTTGGCAACAGCATGGTCCTGACAAAACTTTGGTCTTGGACTTCCATCCTCCAGAACCATGAGAAAATATATTTCTGTTGTTTTAAGCCACCTAGTTTGTGGTGTTTTGTTATGGCAGCCTCAAGAAATGAACATAGACCCTTCTCTCAGGCCATCCACAAGAATTAATCTAAAATAAATCATAGGGCTTGGTGTGTTGTTTAGAGACAGACCACATGCTTAGCATCCCTGAAAGCCTGCATTAAATCCCCACCATTGCCAACAAGTAAACAAACAAACAAAATGGACCCTAGGTCTAAACATAGAATCTAAACTTATAAAATTTCTAGAAAAAAACTCAGAGAACGTCTTCATGTCCCTGGTGGCAGCAAAATTTTCTCAGTAGAACACAAAAGAAACTGTAAAAGAAATAGTTGGTAAGTTGGACCTCATCAAAATTTAAAACATTTGCTCTTTGACAATCACAGCTAAGAAAATAAAAAGACAAACCACAGAGTAGGAGAAATATTCACAACAAATCCATCAAAGATCATATCTAGAATACCTAATGTGCATTTACAACAACATAACCAGAAGTCAAATAATACAACTAAAAAAGGGCAAAATATTTGAACACTTTATCCACACCCTGGATGCATGAAAGGGTACTCAATATCCGTCACTGGAGAATGCAAATTAAAATCACACTTAAACGCCACTACATACCCATTGGCATGGCCAAAATTAAGATGACCACTCATAACAAGTGCCGATAAGGAGATGAAGCCTGGTACCATTATATGTGGTAGAATCCTCATGCACTTTCAGTGGAAATATATAATAAGACAATCATTTTATAAAATAGTTTGACAGTGTCTCAGAAATTCAAATATACAAATCCCTACAGACCAACCATTTTTCTTCTAAGTCTTTAAGAGAAAAAGAGTGGTGTACACCTAGAATTCCAGCAGGAGGACTGCAAATTTGAGCCGAGCATGGATAACTGAGCAATTTAGGGAGACTGTGTTAAAAAGCAGAGGGGTGCTGAGGATACAGCTCAGTGGAAGGGCCCTGGGTTCAATCCTTAGTACTGGAAAAAGAAAGAAGGAAGGAAGCAAAGAGAGAGAGAGGGAGAAAGAAAGAGAGAAAAAAGAAAGAAAGAAAGAAAGAAAGAAAGAAAGAAAGAAAGAAAGAAAGAAAGAAAGAAAGAAAGAAAGAAAAAAGAAGGAAGGAAGGAAGAAGGAAGGAAGGAAGGAAGAAGGAAGGAAGGAAGAAGGAGAGGAAGAAAGCTACAAGAAAGAGCAGAAAGGGAAAGAGAGGTTGGATTTACAGAACATGGATAAATCTTAAAATAATTATGCTCACTGAAAGAAGACAATACATACTGCATTATTCCATTTATATAAAATTATAGAAAATAAAAGCTAATTTATGTAGACAGAAGGCAGAGCAGTGGTTGCTTAGGGACAGGTTGCCTAGAAACAGGCTGAAGGAGGGTACAGGCTGCAAAAAAGCGTAAGAGAACTTTTTAGGCCCATGGCAACGTTCAGCAACCTGTTTGTGCAAATGATTTCACAGTAGTATATGCGTATCAAAAGTATCAAAAGGTGCAATTTAGATTTATCCAATTTATTATGCAAAATTATGTATCAACAATGTTGTCAGAATGGTAGAGAGGAAGCAACAGATATTTGCATGGGTCGTGGTATGTGCCATTTCACTGCTTCTCATTTTCTAGAAGGCTGTTGAGTTCCTCAGTTCGACAAAATGGCTGCCCTAGATGCTGTGATGTGGGAGGAGCTTCTTTGTCCACCGTTCTCCCTGGTACCCCTCAGAGATACTGAGGAGGGTTCCGTGTGCTATTTGCCTTGGCACTTCCTGTCCTATTGTGGTGGATGGGTCCGTGAATTGGACAAACACAGACTCCTTTCTGTCAGGCTTGTTTTCCTTCTGGTGTTACACCGTTCTTTAAATCCTGCTTGACTGCCTTTCATTTTCAGCTCGGAGTTCATTAGCTAGTAATACTGGAATTATTTCTGATTTGTGAATATTGAATCAGAATCCAACTTTTGAGTTTTCTCAGTCTTAGTGACAGCTCTACTAGAATCAGTTTATATCATCTGCTGTAGATGCCACCTCAGACAGGATGGTATGGAGGCTGAGGGGTTAATGCACTGAGAATATGACTTTTCTTTCCGCCAGCCACAGTGATGTCTCACATGGGCTGAGGTAGTGGTCTGTTCCTTCTCTGCAACATGGAGAAGAGCTGGGGATCAGGAGCTCCAATCCCAGGTTTCCCTTGTGGGTTCTCTTTCCTTATCACTGCATTACCTATAATAAGGGGCAGGGTAGCAGTTGAGTGATTGTGTCAAATTGAAGAGTTTAGAAGCTTAACTAAATCAGCTCAGCAATTCTACACCCTAGGGCGTAGAGGACCCACCCTAGGACAGCTCATCACCTGGACGGTACAAAAGGGAACTTTTGAGGAGCTAGTCTTTGCCTTCAGATTGGACATCATCTCCTTCTAGCACAGCCTCTTCCGTTTCTGCCTGGGATCCTTCAGCCTTCAGGTGTAGACCCATTGGCCTCCTGATACAGACTTGCATGGAACACTGCAGTGAACTCCTGACCTTGGACTAAACTCTTCAGTCTCCAGTATGCAGACACCAGCTACATACTCTGTGGCTGATCATTGTAAGCCAATCTTTTTATTTCTTATACATTTGCATATTTTGTGTTATATCTGTTTCTCTAGCAAAACCCTGACTGATATAGGCAGTATGACAAAGATTTTTAAATAAGAATGTATAAGTTGGATGAGGTATTGCATATCTGTGATGCCATCTCCTCCAGAGGCTGAGGCAGGAGGACTGCAAGTTCAGGGCCAAGCCTGGGGTACATAAGATGACTTAGTCTTTAAAAAGTTTCTTAAAACATTAAAAAATAATAGATAAGATGCTCAAAGAGAAAAACAGAAGCACAGTATCTATTAAATCAAGTGAGAGATTACAGAAGAAAAGCAGGCAGATATTAAACTGGTATTGTTACAGAAAACAGACCAAACATGGGAAGAAAAGGCACTGAGGCTTAGGAGGAGGTTTATTACACTGGTGGGCCTGACCAGGATCTCTCCCAAAGAGTCAGAGCCCTGCCTGGAGGGGTCTGGGGACTTTTATAGGGATCGTAAGCAGGGAAGTACAAAGGCAAATTTGGTGTATTGTGATTGGAGGGTTGGGTGACATCATGGGTTGCTAAGGGAGTTTAAACATCTCAAGTTATATTGCAAGGCCATCGGTTAAATAGGCATGGGCTACACAAAGGAAGAAATGTCCCATTATCATGCTTTTCTGGACATGTTCATCGGGTTTTGGCAGGCTATCTTAGCAGTCTTTATTAAAAAATTTTAATTTCCGTTTTGGTATGAAAAATAGTGAAGGAGAGATAAAGAGTAGAGATAGTGTGTACTGACGGCTTTTAGAGAAGTTTTACTGTGAAGAGGAACAGAGGTATGGGGAAGTAGCTGGAAGGAAATGTGGTATCTTACAAGATAAGCTGTGCTGGACTCTTTCCACTGATAGATACACACCCCGTGATTCGGCAGTTCTATTCCTAGGGATAAAGTCAACAGAAGACTGGGCAAGTGCACGGAAAGGCACGAGCAAGACTGTCCTTAGCTGCATTATTTGTAACAGCTCCGACTGGCAACAATCCAAACATTCAGCAGCAGCAAGTGGTTATACCTTAGTCCATTTTGTGCTGCTATAACAGAATATCTGAGACTATAATTTATAAGAACAGAAACTTATTCTCACAGTTCTGAAGACTGGAAAGTTCAAGATGAAGACCAGGTGTCTTTCTTTGCTTCCAAGATGGTACCTGGAATGTTGTATTTCCCACAGGGAGGACCACTATATGCTCACCTGGCAGAAGAGCAGAAGTGACAGCCCATTCTCAAAACCCATGCTGACCCTGCGGTGCCATTAGCCCCTTCGTGGAGGACCTAAGCACTTCCCGTTAGGCTTCACCTCTACCCCAGCACTCCCCAAAGTGCTGAGATTACAGGCATGCACCACTGTGCCCAGCTGCCAAAAATATTTAAACCATAACAGGTTGAATAAAGTGTGAGGGGCTAGTAAAAACAAATACATAAATAAAAAGATATGTACAACATTGAAAATAACTGGATAAGTTAAAGTTATGTGCATAACATGAATGGATCTCACAAATATAATAGGCAAAGATATGAAATGATTGTCTCTGGGCAGGAAAGAGAGTAGTACTTGGAAGTGGACACCAAGAGTCTCTCTGGGGTTCTTGTGTTGTTAATGTTTTGCGTGTATGGTAATTAAAAAGGTGTAAATACTTGGTGGTGATTTATTAGACTCTACTTTTTCAAAGTCGCATACAATAAAGTTGACCACCAGATATTTTAATTTGATTATTAGTTAATTAGTTCATGAACTCAGGGCCTTTGCACTGGGCTGCACTCTAGCCCCTTTAGTGTTTCTTGAGACGGGGTCTCTGAGTTGCCTGGCTTCAGTGAGCACCTGGTTCAGGATGATGACACAAAGTGCAGTGGGAACGCAGTGAGGAGGAACTGTCTTTTTCTTTCTTGAGATAAGGGGAAAAATAGAATTAGCTTCTCCAAGCTAAACAAGGAGGTCTCAGTCTAAAGAGAGGGACATTTGAAGTGTTCTGGGATACTTACACCCTGTTAAGTGGAGGTTGGTTTCCTTTCACACTGAAACACTCAGCAGCAAATGTGGGCAATTTATCCAGATCAATTTTTTTTTTGATACTGGGAATCGAACTCAGGCCCTCATGCTTACCAAGTGGGCACTGTCCCACTGAGCTATCTTCCCGGCCTTCAGATCAGTTTTTGAATGTAGGGTCATCAGATGCCAAAGCACAAGACCCTCCCACAGGCTGTACCTGAGGTGTGTGGCAGTTGAGTGCCTTGTGCTCTTCCCTGTCAAGTGTCAGGGATTTCTGTCCCAGCAACAGTGAATCTAGTACGTGCCCTAAATACCCACTGTCTGGATTCCACAGGTAAGATCTGTCTATTGCCTGCTTTATCACACATTATCTACCTACTTTGGACTGAATGCTTGTGTTTCCCCTAAATATATATCCCAAAGCCCTGTGAAATCATTAAGGTTAAATGAAGTCATCAGGATGGGTGAGGCTTGGATCTGGTAGGATTGATACTTTTTGAGACATCAGAGTCACACAAGCTCTTCCTGTATGAGCACAAAGAAGAGGTTCTGTGATCACATGGGAGATGGTGGCAGCCAACTAGCGGAGAGAAGAGACATCAACACAGTCTACCCGCACTGCACCCTGATCTTACACTTCCCAGTCTCCAGAACTGTGAGAAAGAAATTCCTGTTGTGCAAGCCACTGAGTCTGTGCTATTTTGTTGCGGACTAGTCACACTTCATCCGCTTTAATACATTCAAAGTAAGTTGTAAATATCAGTAAACTTCACCCCTAAGCATGTCAGCATGCATGTCATTACCAGGAGAGCAATACGGCTTTTTCTTTTTTGTACTATTAAAGATAAATAGGGCCAGGCATGGTGGTGCACACCTGTAATCCCAGCACTCAGGAGGCTGAGGCAGGAGGATCACTGAGTTTGAGGCCAGCTTAGGTTACAAAGTGAGTTCAAGGCCAGCCTGAACTGCATAGTGAAACCCTGTCTCAAAATAAATAAATTAATAAATAAAGATAAATATATGCTACGTAGTAAATTTTAAATTATGACTTCATTTACCTTTACTGCAAAGTTACATTTTAAAATATATTTTAATATATAAAAATATATGTATGTATATTTACACATATACAGTATGTTTTAATGTATTACATTTAACATAGTTTTAAATAATTGTATAATATATAGCCACCGTTATGTATATGTATTTGTGTGTGCATATAAACTTAAGCTCTGGAGACAAGTATGAGGAACAGGGGAACAGGTAACACTTTTACCTTGTCTTACTTCACTGAGTTTTAGACAATGATGTTTTAGAGATAGCAGTGTTTATATGTATTTTTTTCATTTGACAATTTCTTTTTGCCCTCACACATATCTCTAAAAGATAAGGACTCTAACTGAAGCAAAAATACCATTATTACCCCTTTAAAAAAATTACCAGCAGTCATCCAGTCAATATTGACATTCCAATTGTCTCAGACATCTTTTACAGCTTTCCCTTTGAAATCAGTATTCAGCTAAAGTCTTTTAAACCAGTTTTAATCCATATTTCACTCTTTGGCTCCCTTTCATTTTTGCTTCTCCACTTGTGTTGCCTGTGGGTGACGTGTCCTGTCTGGTTTCCTGGTGGCTGAAGTGTGCAGGGGGCGTCCCTTGTTCCTGTGATGTTGGTCGGTGTGAGTTTCTGTCCTCAAACTTTCCTGTACATTGGTAGTTACACCTAGAAGCTTGACTAGATTCGGGTTCACTGTTCTTGCAGGGTAGCTTCATAGGTGAAGCATGCGTACATTAGCGATGTGGACGGTTTTAAACTTTAGATGAAGGAGTAACTGTCACCATGAGGAGGGACACTTGCTGGTCTCCCCACTCCACGGACAACACCAAGAGTGGAAGCATGATTCTGTGAAAAGGACAGAGAAGCGGGCTCGCGGCAGGGCTGGCCTGCTGTTTGGTCTGACCTTCAGGCCCGTCGGCTAGAGAATTATAATACCTAGAAGACTCCTTCACTGTTTTGGTTTCTTGAACTCATTTATTCATTCAATCACTTAACTTGAGGCAGGATGTTGAAGTTCTGGTCAACTTCTGGTCCCTTCATTTACCTAAGCCTTTGAGATCTCTGGGAAAGATCCAAGCAAAACATCAACAGGGTCCTGTGTTTTTGTAAAGTTGACAAAAACAGGACATTTTAACCACAGCCAGCTAACAGCCGGTCTTTTTCACTCTAGCTTCCCCTGCCACACTTCCCCTTGTGGTGGGAGGTGGCAGAGTGGCCCCCAGCATGTGATCTCGCTAAGGGGAAGTCAAGTTGGAGACCCATTTAGTAAAGGTTCTGTTGGATGTACCTACGGGGTTCAGAGTCATTTCACATATGATTCTCAGCTCTCCAGATGCAGTGATGGCCCCAGGTGTTCTCCAGCTGTCCCTTGTGCCCCATTATCTGACACTGTGGCCTGAGGAGGTCGGTAAGTGGTCGCATGGCCTTAAGAAGGAGTCCACAGCACCCAGTGCCAGAGTGAGGAGTCCTAGAAAATAGGCAAGGTTTGAAACACAGAGCCAGAAGCTGGGCTCTGGAGCACTCCTCTGGTTGTCAGAGGTGAAAACCATTACAGAGGATCTGGTTCTGCTCATTGGAAGGTTCTGCTCTGTCAGGAATAGGCCTGAGGCTGTCCTGAAGCCTTACAGGAGTCTTAGAAGAAGCCCAATACGGGTGGTCCTGAATGATACAGCAAGGTGCCCCCAACCACGGGCTGTAAAGCTGAAAGAAACTTTTTTCACTTATCAGTAATGAAAAATGCACATCAATTATGTCAGAGTAAAGACTGTAGTGCATCTCTTTGTAAAAAATGGGAGTGCAAAGATTGTCATCTTGGGGCCAGGGGTGGCATGGCACAGTGCTAGGCACATGTGTAGCGTGCACAAGGACCTTGGTTCCATGGCCAGCACTCTCCACTCCTCTCAAAAGGTCATCATCATCAAAACAAGGTGATCAAAGAATATGAGCTAGAAAATGTGAAGAAAAGAAAATTGCAGAGGTGATGCAGTCTTTCATCAATAAAAATGTCATGCTGCCAGGCACGGTGGTGCATACCTATAATCCAGTATGGAAGGAGGCTGAGGCAGGAGGACTGCAAGTTCAAGTCCTGCTTGGGCATCTTAGCAAGATCCTATCTGAAAAATTAAAAAATGAAAAGCGCTCAGGATGTAGGTCAGGAGTAGAGTGCCTCAGGGTTTGATCCCTAGAGCTGCATATACAGATGAACGGATGAAAAGTCATGTTATTTTTCTAGATTTTATGTTTGCTGTATTTTTAAACTTCTTTAAAATTTGCCATTTGTTTTCCCTTCCCTCCTCCAACCTCTCTTGACTGAACCCAGGCCCTTGTGGATGCTGGGCAAGTGCTCTGCCCCTGAGCTATACCCCAGCCCTCTTTTCTCATTCTTAATAGTCAGATTCACATCTAACATTGGAAGTATTTTGGTTTTGTGTTTTCTTGATGAGGGTGCTCCAGATTGACTAAGGTTAGGCTTCGGAAACCTTAATCTGTCCCCATTCTCACCCAAACAGTAAAAGGAAATCACTGCAGGGCCAAGCAAAAGTGCCTTGATGAGGCCACAAGCATCCAAGAAATACAGAAAGAACTGAGATTTGATGATCTCACTGGCATCAACAGCATTAATGGGCATTTACTTACTTTTTGTTCCAAGGCGCATCCTTCTTAAAATCAGCGAAAACATCTGTGTGCTCTTTTCAGGTGGCCAAGAGGTTGGCTCCTTCTGCCTCTGACTTTTATTATTTTTTATTGCCATTTATTATATTATTTGACACTACATTATGACAAGCATTCAGCTAAAAGTATTACAAAATCTCAATTTTTCACAATGATCCAGGTGCTAATCATGTTTCATAAAGGTACTTAATTAAAAAATGCTTCTTAGGCACCCATTTGCAAGGCACAGGGCTAAATCCAGCTGGATAAATCAGACATGGTCCTGCCCTTCCCTTGGAGTTGACATGCTAGCAAGCAAGGCAGACAGTAAGCACAAGGCAGCGCCTGCAATGAAGTGTGTCAGCAACAAGGAGCTCCTGTGTGGTCTAAGCAATTAGGGGAGAGGCTGTATGAGAGTGAGAAGCAGAGACCCTGTCCAGGCAGGCGTTCACCAAGTGAAGAAAGACAAGATCCAAGCAGGGTGATCAGCATAAACAAAGGCCTGGGTTTTATGAGGAAACTGAGGCTCAGTATTTCATTCATTTATTTAACCAATATTTATCAAGCACTTGTAATATGCCTGGAACCAACTTCAGTTCTGAGGAAAAAACTGAATAACATAGTCAAAATCATTGTGCTGGCTGGGTGTGTTGGCATGTGCCTTTAATCTCAGAACTCTGGAGGCTGAGGAAGGAGGATCATCACAAGTTCAAGGCCAGCCTGCTAAATAGCGAGACCCGATCTCAAAAACCAAAACCAAAACCAAACCAGAACGTAAAAAGTCACTGCCTTTGTGGCACCGTGTTTCAGAAAGGAAAGAGGAAAATGGCAGACAAATCCACTAACGAATAAAGCACCATATAGTGAGAAGCACTACGAAAAGCTAAAGTGAGATGATGTGCTTGAGGGTCTTCTTTGGATCAGGCATCAGGGAGTGATAGTTCAAAGGAATGACATTCACTAGTGTGCCATGACCTGAACGACAATTAGGGACTTGAAAGTGTGCGAGCTTGGGGTGTGGTTTTTATACATTTTATTTTAAAGACAAAAGAATGGAGACATACAGAATAACACGAAAACAATAAAGGAAATACAAAATTATAGAGTAGATAGTGGGGAATTAACACTGGTGGCTGTATTACATGTTACCTTTGCTTTTGTTGCTCCATTATACAAATGATGGCACGTTCGATTAATCAAACAATTTACTCCCCCCTCAACTCCGTTGTTCTGCCGCTGCTTGGGGTGTGTTTTGGGGACAAAGTGCACCAGTCATCTGTCCAAGGCCACACTGCCATTTGTGTTATGTTCAGGTGGCTTCTACAGGTGAGATAATTATGGGCCAAATGAAACAGGACAAATGGCGGCACCAGCTGAGACGGGCACTTCACCCTGCCGCTGCTAGGCTGTGAGCTACTGCGCTTCTGCTGCTTCATCTGCAAACTGGGATGTAAAGAGGGCTATAATGAGAACAGTACATTTCCCAGCCCTGGAAAAATAATTTTTGTGGCAAGATAGACATATAACATAAAAGTTACCCTTTTACCACTGAAGGGTATACCTGGGTGGCATTAATACATTCACAACCTTGCACAATCATCCTTATCCATTTCCACAACTTCATCACCCGAAACACCATCACTACTAAAGGACGACTGACCGTCTCCTCTGCCAGCCCTTGGTGACCTCCGTTCTCCCTTTGGTCCCCATGAATTTGATTACTCTAAGAACATTGTGTACATGGAATCACACATTAGTTCTTTCGAGCCTGGTTTATTTCACATAGCCTAATGCTGTCAAGATTTATTCATGTTGTGTCTCAGTTAGAATTTCATTCATTTTTAAGGCTGAATAATACTCCATTGTATACACTGACCGCATTTTTTTTTACCTGTTCGTCTCTTGATGAACATCTGTGTTGATCCCATCCTTTGCCTGTTGCACATAATGCTGCTGTGCACATGAATGTGCAAACACCTCTGCATCTAGGGTGTGTGTATGTGGAGTGCGGACAGCTCCCTTCTGCCTCTTTGGAGGACCTCCAGTGTCCACCTTCACCTTGGACCTCATGTCTCAGCCTGCAGGGAACGCCCTTCAGCCTTCCAGGGCAAACGCTTTGGCCTTCTTGTACCGATTCAAATGGGGGCACTGCAGTAAGCTCCGGGCCTTGGAATGGACCCTCCATATCTCTAGTGCAAAGTCAGCCTTTTACCACTCTTCCACACCAGGCTCTGCAGGTGGCCACTGTAAGAAAATCCTGTAAATCCTTACATATTTGTATACCTTGCCTGAAATCAGTTTCTGTAGTACTCACTAGCTGGTAAAGTCTCCCGGTGGTCATACTACCAGGCTGCCTGAAAGTACCTGTGCCTTGAAAAATTGCCTGGAGAGCTTCCCAGAAGAGATCTTGAAGCCAGGTAAACAGAATTAGAGGGCACACATGAGATGACCACAGCAGCGGGAAGATGGAGGTCCAGGGGCTGGGGATATAGCTCAGCGGCACAGTGCTGGCCTGGCAAGCATGAGGTCCTGAGTTCGATCCCCAGTCCAAAAAAAACCAAAAAGATGGAGCTCCAAAGGGAGTAAGTAGTCTCTTGGGACTGGGTCTTCGGATAAGAGGGACGGATCTCCAAGTCGGAGATGAAGAGCAGGGTGGTACGGGTCAAATTACAAAGGGAGGCCGGGTATAGTGGCACACACCTGTAATCCCTTGGTAGGCTGAGGCAGGAGGATTGCTGTGAGTTCGAAACCAGCCTGGGCTACATAGCAAGATCTTGTTTCAAAAAAACATTTTCAAAGGGATTTGTATGCTTAGGGCTACACTAGGGGCTTTGGGAGCCCCCTTCATTTTCCAGATGAGGAAATAGGCTGGAAGAGCAAGAACCACTTGCCTCCGGTCATAAGGGGAAACGGTAGCAGAGCACTCTTGACTCCCAATTAGCCACCCCATCATTCCGGTAATACTGCTATTCCCTCTTGGGCTACGACTAGACACCCTGGGCCGCCCTCATTTCAAGGTCTATCCCTGCGGTAGCACGTGCAGCCCTTTGCCTCCTTTCACTGCCAGATCATATCCCATTGCTTGATATGTCACTTCCTATTCACCCACGCACCGGTTTATGGATCTGTGGGTTGGTTCTACTTTCTTTGGCTGTTGTGCACAATGTTGCTGTGAACACTCGTCGTCACGTTTCCATGTGAACATGTGCTGCCACTGGGTATGTACCTAGGCGTGAAATTTCAGAGTCAACTTTTGTGGGGCTGCTGCCTGTTTTCCAAAGCACTGTACCATTTCACAGCATTTCACACTCCAACTAGCGTGTGAGGGTTCTGTTTTTCTCATGATCTCACCAAACCTTGTTTTTTACCTCTTTGTCTTTTAATTATAGTCATTCTAGTGGGTGTGAAGTCATTTCTCATTGTGGTACAGATTTGCGTCTCTCTCAGGGCTCATTCTATAACATTTTATCAACAGAATAAAATGTGTTTTCTAAAAGCATTAATAACAGGTATTTTCTTTAAGTAAAGCATTATCTGTATTCCAGTCTTCTCTGACATTTTGTGATTCTACATTTCAAATGTATCTCTGCTCTTCTGAAATTGAGAATTTAGTCATGAAATTTGCCCTTGAGTGTTTTTATTTTCTGTGATGTCACTAACTTTTATAAAAATATTTATTTATGCTTAGAGTTCCTCACACAAATATGCCTTTCCTATTCCCAGTCAGGGGATCTCATTCTTTCCCTGCTAATGACAGACACCATACTCTGTATGTTAGAACAGCCAACAGCAACACATCTGCATTCAGACCAACCCAACCACCCTTCAAGGGCCCAAGGAGGCCACTTGCAAGAAATGGAGGACATAAAATCCTGCTGAGTTCCCTGTAGATGTGTGCAGGAAATCTGCATCAGGGTTCACAGGAGGAACAGATTTAACTAAAAAGAACAACATGGCTGAATACAGGAGAGGCCTTGTTCAGAGCTTCTCAGAGAAATTCAGCTAAAACACAGGTAACTGGAAGAAAGGAGAGGGACATACACCCTGAAACTAAAATCAGTCTGACATAAGAGATCAAGGACTTAATAAAATCTCCACCCAGCTCACCCAGCTGCCGGTGGGTTGCTGGATTGCAAAGACGGCCCACACACTTGGAATTGTTTTATTTTTTTGGAATCAGGTATCAAACTCAGGAACTTGAGCTTGCCAGGCAGGCGCAGTGCCACTGAGCTATATCCTGGCCCTTGGAATCTTAAAACAAGAAGAAGAAAAAAGAATATGCTGAAACACGGTGGCTAAATCAAGCCATACAAGATAGACTTGAAAATATAAGGTCCTTTGCCTCTTCTGTCTTTTTTTCCCCGAAGGGAAGATGCTACAGTCCGGCAGTAAATTCTGCTGACACAACTGCTCCCTCCCCGACGATCGACCAGTTTTCCTTTTTCCTCTTTTTTTATTTGCTTCTCCTCTCCTTTTCTCTGTTCTTCCCACTCCTGTGTACCAGAGTGCTAACTGAAACTAGCAGGAACAAGATTAAAGACTACAGGGGTGCCCAGTAAATGGAACAGCTAACCCTTCCCCCTGACCTGGGTGTGGTTAGAGAGGTTTGGGGAATTAAATAGCCCGGCACCTCAGGGCTGTGCAGCCTCAGGCTGTCTCCACATCGCCGCTCCCAGGGTCAGGACCAGAAACGCACCCTACAGCACCCCCATCTCGCCCAAGGAAGTCACAGGCTACAACAGAGGTGGGTGATGGGCGAGACTTGTAAAGCGAGGAATGGAAAGCTAGCGCCCGCCTCTGGAGAGGGGTAAGGATGGGGACCGAGCAGCCTTGGAATGCAACAGCAGGATCAGAGGACCAGACCACGTCATAGCAGCCCACCCCACCCTGCAACCAACGGCCTGAGAGGACACAGGCTTGCCAGTGGAAAAGGGGCACAGAAGCCCGAGCAGGACCGCGGCACTGGGAACATCCCCCGTCTCTGTCTGAAAACAGTACAGCGACTGGAAGAGAGATGCTGCCGGGAGAAATCGGGTGAGGACTGGGAGGCTGCTAAGGGACACGCAGGGCTGGCAGTTTTATCCAGTAGTTTTGGGCTCTTGGTGGATGGCAGAAAAATTTTGTTATTTTATTTTATTTTTCTTCTTTTTTTTTCTGGTTTGTTTCCCATTTCTTTTTCTGTTTGTTTTGTTTCGTTTTACTTATATTTTTGTTCTATTTGTCATCTTTGCCCCTTTCCTCAGTTCACCTCTCTAGACTTAATCATATTTTGCTGTGAGTAAATAGTCTCTAATTTTTCTGGTCAACGTCGGTAATCCTTGCTTACTCCTTCACTCTTTTTCTTCTGCACTCTTCTCTAGTCTCATAAAGATTGCATGATCATCCTTCATCCTTCAGCCCAGCTTCTATTTTATTTCTTTTCACTTATGTCTAATATCCTTCTTAAATTTCCCTACTACAGGGTAAAACCATTCTATGAAGGAAAAAGACTTTGCCTACAATCTCCTAATTTATGATCAGTTCTATTATATAACTGTAGATTTTGCTTCTATAGTTTAAGGTACAAACTTAATAGCTATCACAGTTTGTCACTTTCTAAAATGCACTTGATACTATTGCCAGTGCTAATTATACTACTTTAGCTATGATGTCTTATTTGTTTTAATCAGTTGTTTTGACTTCTGTAACAATACTGGGAAGTTCCAGGGTAATAACCTCACCATACCCTAGAACCAGAGGACTGGGTACTGAGCCAAACAGATACCAACATCTCACTCTTAATTAATTAGAAAGGTAGGATTTTGAGACAGACACAAACCAAGAACCTCCTACACACAGAACATATCCTGAAGAACAAACCTTCCCTAAGGAGGCCTTGATACTAGAGATAAAGCTACCTACTACAAAAATTTACAAGATTCAACACAGAAAACAAAATAAAAACTTTTGAAATGGAGAAGGATAAGACGCAGAAGCAAAATGCAACCTCTGACTCCAGCCCACCCAGAACAAGTCCAGGAGACAATGAGGTAGAGGAAAATGGAAGACACACACCTGGCGTTTCTAAAACGACAGCGATCAAAGGAAAGAAACAAATCCATGAGTTGTAGAGGAAATCATATCAGAAATAATCTCTCAGGCAAAAAAAGAAGGGTCAACACGTATAAGGAATCGCTCAGCAAGCCTAGGGCAGAGATAGATTAATAAATAGATAATGACAGGAAGAGTATGGAAACCATGTATGATCAATATAGGAAAGAAACAGAACGCATGAAATGGATTCAAACAGATATGCTGGAAATTAAAAATTCCATTGAAAGCTGGCACAAACACTTACATGAAACTGAAGACAGACTTTCAGACCTTGAAGACAAGAACTCAGCTAGCGATCACGAAGAGAAAGACTTCTTGAAAATAATGAAAGATCAAGAAATAACAATTTACCACTGCAAGATGACACAAAGAAAAATATAAGAATAACTTCTGTCAATGAAAAAGCAGGAGTCAACACAAATGACATAAAAAAACTATTTGCAGAAGTAATAACAGAAAATTTCCCAAGCATGGGAAAAGATTTTGACATACAGTTAAGGGGAGCATATAAAGCTTCAATTAACCATCAATAAAATAAATCTACACCCAGATATATAACAATCAAGATACCAGAAACTCAGCATAAGAGCAAAATATTAAAAGCTGTTTGAGAAAAGAAACAGATCACCTATAAAGGAAAGCCCATCAGAATCATGGCAGACTTCTTAACACAAACGATCAGGTCAAGAAGAGTTTGGAGTAAAGTATTTCAAGTCCTGAAAGAAAACAACTTGCAACCCAGATTGATGTACCGTGCAAAATTGTCTTTCAAAATTAATGGACAAATAAGATACTTCCACAACAAAGAACAACTAAAGAAACCCATGACTAGCAAAACAACACTACAAAGGTCACTGAAAGATATTCTACACTGAGATAAAAATGACCATAATTCCAAGAACAACAACAGAAGGAAACCACCAAGCAGGGCAAGCAATTAAACAGATGGGAAAGGTAGAAAACCAACAGCAAGAAAATAATATAGCAAAGATAAGCAATACATATTAGTTATAACAATCAATGTAGATGGCCTCAATTCACCAATAAAAAGAAACAGGCTGGAAGAACAGATCAAGAAACAAGATCCTGCCAGGCGTGGTGGCACATGCCTGTAATCCCAGCACTCGGGAGGCTGAGGCAGGAGGATTGTTGAGCGTTTGAGATGAGCGTGGGCTATAAAATGAGCTCAAGGCCAGCCTGAGCTGCATAGTGAGACCCTGTCTCAAAAAGACAAAAAAAAAAAAAAAGAAAGAGAAAAGATCCAACAATATGCTGTATACAAGAAGTGCATTTAACAGAAAAAAAATTCATATACTAAAAGTCAAAGGATAGAAAACCATACTCCACTCAAGAGGAACTCAGATAAAGAGCAAGGGCGGCTATTCTGTTTGCAGACAACGTGAACTTCAAACGAAGAATGATCAAAAGAGATAAAGAAGGTCACTGCAAGCTTACCAGTGGAGTACCTGGAGAGGAGAAGATAACAGTGATAAATATGTATGCAGCAAATATGGAAGCACACGGTGAGTTCTTTCTCTAATACACAAGTCTGGTGGGGAGCAGCCTAGGGTGCACACAGCAGTTCCATACTGACGGGGACCAAAACCCCTTCTATTTTGTTGTTATGTTATGCACAGCATAATATAAATCTGTGGCTCAAAGTGAGCTGCGGGGCTCTAGCTGTTACCTAGTCCTTCCAGCTATCAGAGGGAAGACACTCGGAAGGAGGCACATACCCCACCCTTTAAGAGTATTTCCTGGGAACCTTATACACGTTTGTCTATACCCTGTGAGCCAGAAGAACTTAGTAAGAGTCATACCTGGCTGGGAATGAGGTCAGGAGATGGTGTCATTTTTCTCCTGCTAAAAACTGAAGATTTTGTCCAAAGAAGGGTAAAACAGAACAGATACTGGGAGATAAGCAGCAGTCTGCCATATAGCATGTAAGAATCATTATTCCCTTTCCTGATATCCTGCATGCTTAAAGAGCAAGTTCAAAGCTCAGCTTCCACTTTGACAGCCACTGGAGAAGGCAAGTATACCTTAAAGGGTAGGAAAAATGTAGTTTTCATCATGAATCTCAGAGAGTTTTCCTTTTTCAAAACGCTTTTCATTTACTGAGAGTGTTCTTGAAAACCACAGAGAATAAATCTCTCCAGTAATTGATAAATTGTAGGCCATTAATTTTCCCTTCACTGCACAAGGTTTAGGAGATTGATTCAGACCCTCAACACATCGGGACCTTAGCAAACCGATTAGTCTCCTTGCCTTTTGTCTCTCTCTCCTGCAGACCGTCTTCTACACTGCTGCTAGAATCGCCAAATCTCTTTTGGACAAGATCCTCCTCTGACCAAACCTCCTTAATCCACCCCTTCTAGGAAAGTGCTTGTCTGCCCCCGTGCGCTTGCTATAGGACTTATCCCTGTTTGGTTCCCATTTAATGCATAGTACCCCAGCTACTGTACTTGTTTTATCAGTATGACCTAAGTGATTATACTTGGAGTCTTATCCCCCGTAAGCCCGCCTCACCTTGTCCCTTTGCTCACTAAAACACCCTTGGGAAGTGGGCTTGGGGGGGGCAACATATTTTCCAGGCCCCCTCTCTCCGTCTTAGACAGAAGCTTTCTTTCTCTCAATAAATTCTTCCTACTCCTAAAAAAAATGAAACAAAAAAAATCCTCCTTTAGACTGGAGATGTGGCTCACTTGCCTAGCATGTGCCAGGCCCTGGGTTCCTTCCCCAGCACCACGAAAACAAAAACAGACAAAACTCTAGTTCCTTCTTACTCGTAGAAGAAAGAAGGCTTGCCTGCCATAGAAGACCCTTCAGTGCTTCCCCAGCCTTCTTTCTGGCCTCCTCCCAGCCTTGCTCACTACTCCCTGGCCCCTACCAGCCCTGTGCCTATGTGCACTGCCTCTTCCACTTGGAATGTCTCATTCTTCAGACTAAGACTTCCTGCTTATCTCTGAAAAACCAATTCATATTAAATATGGGTTATTTTGTGTGTGTGTGTGTACGTGTGTGTATGGTGGTGGTGGTGGCACTGTGATTGAACCCAAGGCCTTCACATCGAGCTACATCCCCAGCCCTTTTTCATTCTGAGACAGGGTCTTGCTAAGTCACTGAGTTGCCCAGGCTGGACTTGAAACTTGTGGTCCTTCTGCCTCAGCCTCCCAGAGTTCTGGTTCTGGGATTAGATGCCACCAGCTCTAGCTTCCGTTCTTTCCTTATCCCCAGGGAAAAATGAAAAGGTGTTTGGCCCCTCTACTGTGTGTTCTCATTGTATGTCCTTTGCACCACCACTCTGTAATGATCTCTTTCTGAGACTCTTGCCGCAAGAATTCTGTGAGCTCCTCAGAGCAGAGAGCCCCTATCTTATCAAGCCACCTACAAAGCCAGGATCTACCTTGTACTTCACAGGAACACAGAAGAACACCTGAAGCTCATGGTCAGGCCAACCAAAATGAGTTCACAGAAGTATTCTTTCTAGCAATGGCCCAAGACATATTTGTTTGTTTAAACTAGACTGAACTAAATATCAACAGATTGGGTTGAGGGCTTAAGAGACATCTGGCATTCATTTATTTGTCCACGTGAGCATACCAGACTCTGGACGTTCAGTCAGGAGCCCATTGCAGGAGTCAGAGGGAGAGAAGAAGGTGACTCAGCCACAGAACCAACTAGCAAGAACGCAGAACTGGGGGGCTTCTGGTGGTGCACCTGCAGCTTTACCATTAGTGAAAATGCCACATTGTTTCTCATTGTAGACAACACTGCCTCTGAGCCATCAGTAAAAACATTTTTCCTGAGTAAGATGAAACCAAAGATTTACTCCCTTAATGGACGGAAGCTTGCATACAGCATGTAATAGCTCTTACTATCTCAGATGAGGTTTATTTTAGGGATTTGGAAACAGCAGGGACTATAGCGGTGCCAAAGTCTCCACCCTTCCCCGCAGACTGCTGCTTAGGGAGCTCACTTCCTGTGTTGCCAGGCTCTATACCTCTGCGCTCCACGGACAGTAGAGCAGTCACTGGTTTCCATCTATCCAGGATGGGACTCTGAGGAAAATAAGCAGTGGTACTGGTTGAAGAGTCTTTTCACTTTGTGAAAGGCCTGGATACACGCGGTTCCTTTCATGTACTCTCTGGCGTTGGATCTTCATCCGGAGTGGAGGCTGAGGAAACTATTTCAGGACTCTCTGTCAGAGCGCTTTCCCGCTCTATGCACCACAAATGTCAGTGCTTGAAGGACTGGGCCTTTTTGTGTCTCCTTGCAGTGCTCCCCCTACAGTGGGCCCTCGGTTAAATGCTAACTGGTGAGTGTCCTCTAACTTATAGACGGACCTGGCGCCACCAAAAGCTCAGTGCTATTACCCTTGTTTTGGATTATCCTTTTTTCAATTCAGTGGGTTAACAATCAAATGAGAGAATCACATAGAAGAAAACAGAGATTCTACTGAGCATGATTGAACAGATATCTCCAAAAATATTCTGAAACAATCGAAACCATACTTAAAAGTGTGTAAAATTTAACCCTCACAACTTGAACTAAAACTGTAATGTTCTGCTAACATCTGAGGGATGCAGGCGCTGCCCATGTTTTGGGAAATGTGCTTCTCCGTAGAGGTAGAAAGGAGCTGCTGTCTTGCTTTCCCCACTTTGCCACTGGCTTCCTCCCTGCTTTGCTAAACGCGCCCCCAGGTTTGTGTGGTGTTGCACAGTGTTGGGATGAAGCAGGAGTTATGATTTTTTTCATGGCAGAGAAGAATAAACACCGCTATGGATTGTATGCACGTGTCACCCCAAAGCCTCATATACTCATAGGTGGGGCTTTTTGAGGGTGGCTGGATCTAGGGTGTGTGATAATGAGTGGGTTTAGCATTGTTCTGGATGTGGATAACAGGAAGCCCCATCCTGGGTGTGGGTAGCATCCATCAACAGGCTTGTAGCCTGGTGGAATATAAAGGGAGGGAGGGAGGGCAGGGTCGCTGCTGCTTGCTGCGTGCTGCCTCCTACCCCCTGCCCGCACGGCCATGTATTCCTCTGCCATGCCACTCTGCCTTGGAGCCAGCCAACTGTGGACTAAAACCTCTATGAACTGTGAATTAAAATAAACCTTTCATCCTTTAATCTTGGGGCTTAGATATTTTGTCTTCTTAGCAACGAGAAACGTATCTAAGACAAATATGAAGCATTATTTTAAAAAGTCAATCACACTGTCTCTCTCAATAGGATTTCAGAAGAGATGAAGTATCTGTTGAGATCCTACCCCTAGTACCAGGTAGAAGCCGGAGTGCAGTTATTTAGCAAACAGACCTAGTCTCCTGTGGTGAGTACAGGAAGTGGCAGAGGACACCTCAAAGGGCACGGGGTGGGACAGGATGTGGGCAGGGCAGGATTCCAACCATAGCTAAGTCAAGCAAGGGGTGGGGGAACGCTACGAAATGGGTAGGGGAGGAAAGGAGAAAGATCTGCTTTAGATGAAGTGTCACACAGGTAAAAGGAAGGTGTGGAGGATTTCTGCCCATAGTAGCATCAGCACAAATTTGTCTCAAGTATCAAGTAATAGAATAACCCTTCATAAATCTGTCAAGGGAATGGGAAAGTAGAGGGTAGGGACCAGAAGGGGGAGCCAGGCAGGGCACTGCATCGTAGGAGATGAAATAGCTTTGGAGGGATGTCCCCACCGCAAAAGAAAGTCTGAGTTGGTTAAAATGCACTTGAAGAAAACTATAACGCTGCCTGAGAAATAAAAGACCCAAGATTAAAGGAAACCTGAAAGGATATTATCCTTTTTTTTTGGTATGTGGAATCAAACTCATGGCCTCAGGCTTGCCAGGCAGGCACTTATACGGCTAAGCCATATCCCCAGCCCTATACTCCTGAATAGAATGATTTGGTATCATCAAATATCAAGTCATTCCTTATTGACTTCAAGTGTGAAGTCCCAAGAGAATTTTTATGTTATATTTGGAACTTGATAAATTATTCTATCAGTTATTTGAAAGGAAAAACAAGTAAAATAGTTGCCAGAATCTTAAGAAGAGCATGGAGTATGTGCCAACCCTCTAGGACATGAAAACATTCCAGACAGTGACAATAATCAGACCAGCTGGCACTGGTACATTAAGAGAAGGCTGGACCCATAATAGACCCTAGCAGTGATGCACAGTGAAGTCATTAATAAAACTCTGTGTTGCAGCCGTGATTTGAATTTTTATTCTGCTACTTCTCAGCCATAAAAGCTTGGACAATTTCTGTGTCTATGGTATGAGGGGGTCATATCCACCATGGAAAGTTGTTTGGAATGTAAAATGAGCCAATCCCAACTGCTTAGAACAGTGCCTTACACATAGCTCATGCTTGATCAATTTTATTTTCTCTGGGGTCTTTCTGAAATGCTGAAGCAAGTTATTGTATTCATACCTACTACAAGCATATTCACTCAGTATTGTCCTTCCTAAGTGTGTTAGGTAAGTATTTGCTTATATGTTGCAAATATACAGCACTGTGTTTCTTAGAAAAAGAGCTCTTTCTTTATGTGTTTACCAACCTGGTTCTCAGAGTCCTTTAGTAACAAATGTAACCTTTTCAAAAGTACCTGCCCTTGGACCCTCTTCTGCATAATATTTACTAACATCCTCTTGAATAGGAACACACTTTGGGAAACAGTAGTAAATCTAGGTTACAGAAAAGCTTACAAGGCATATCATCTCAAATGGACTATTTTAAATAGCCATTTAAATAGATTCAAACACAACACTTGTATTAGCAGATTAGATCAATTATTTAATACAAAACATTTATCAGACCTAAATCAGTAGCCGTTGAAAAATCATCAATATGTTATGAAGACTGTAACTACTGTAACTAATCAAGTAATTTTTTTTCTTTTTTTTTTTTGGTCTTTATGAGACAGGGTCTCACTATGTAGTTCAGGTTGGCCTTGAGCTCACTTTGTAGCTCAGGCTGGTCTTGAACTTGCACAATGATCCTCTTACCTCTGCCTCCCAAGTGCTGGAATTACAGGCATGCACCACTGTGCTTGGTTTATTCAAGCAACTAAGAGTTTTTAACATAGCTGTACTACTGACTTGGGTCACTTTATTGTAAGGAACAGTTAACGATTAGTTGTTTGATCAACTTTGCATGTCTATATTTGTTTTCCTGAGTATACACTTCAAAGTTATCAATATGTAATACAACAACCATTGCTAATTCCCTGTCACCTTTCTGTAATTCAGTTTTGATTGTACTATTCTTGTGCTACTTTGTAAGTGGCTGTTTGTTAATATGTTTCTTTCTTTTACTTTTAAAATTAAAAAATCGTTTTCAAAAATAATTACAAAGCTATTTTATTTATATACAGCTGCCCTTTGTGGACTGGAAATCTTTTTTCATTTTTTTAAGGGACAAAGACTTCTGAATCATTGCTCCCTAAAAATTTAATTCTGCAGAAGATTAAAGAAAACTTCTAATTAAATGTTTCCTTACCAACAGAACCAAGGTGTGTAAAACAAACCTCAAGGATCCCAGTCTGCTTCTTCCGTGAAATATTTTCACTGAGATGCTAAAAAAGACAAATCTACATCAATTTCCTTCAGCTGTGCTGCTAGAGTAGTCCTGCTGCTGAGTCATGGGCACAACTTTTGCTGCTTTGAAGGCAAAAACTATCTTCTTTGCAAATCTGGCCCAGCCTTGTCCAGGCATACAGTAGATACCTCTAAGTACTTATTTAGTGAATATACTCAGTCTTTGCAAAAGAATTGTATAGAAATTTTACTCTGTAATGTTAAGAGCTCTATGAAATATTGTTATGAAAATTAAGTATTATCTTCCATGGTCTCTATCAATTTGGAGCAGTTTTGTAATTAGTGTGACAATTGCTTATAGGAAGATGTATGCTTCTAAGATGTTGGAAAATTGTTTTCATGATGGGTCTCAATATATTTCCTGTAATTTAACTCATATTATATTTGTATTAAAGTGAATCCAGTGCCTCACGCATGCTACCGCTGAACTCCATCTCCAGCATTCACAACAAGCCTTTTTGAGGATCAGTTGCATGGGAGGAACAGTCCAGGGAAAATATTTAAGAATATTTTCTTACATACTTGCTACAGATGTGTTGTAGAAAGCCATTAAAATACTGTGAACTATCAGAATGTTCAGTGTATATATTCCAATGTAATTACAAGACTATGATACAAGACCAAAACCCATGTGTTTTCTCATTACGTACCTTTGGACCACACCTCACTGGCTGCAAATAACCCAGGAATGTCAGTAGGTAAACAATTAACTGCTGTTTATTTGTGCTAATGGAAAGCTGTCATGCAGATAATCCAAGAAAGTACTTACCATTTTTGGCACTTCTGAATATACCAACTACCAAATAAGTGTAATTAAATGTGAATCTATCTAATGGTCTTTTTTAGCCTTTGTTCTGGCTCACACAGTTGTATAAGAATGTGTTTTGTAGGCCTGCAAAGCTGTCTTTTCTGCTATCAACATTGCAAAGAACATACTCATAAATATCTGCTTCTGTCAAAACTCTTTAGGAATCTTTAGAAATTGTTAACGGATTTATCTAATCACATAGCAAGATAGAATGAACGGTACATAGTGCCCAACAGAAGAACTTGTATTTAGTGAATGTTGAAAGACCTAGACTTTGCTAACTGTGTCACTTTGGCCACAACACCTAAAATGCCTCAAACTACTTTCCTATTTGTGAAATGAGGATTTGGGCAAATGGTCTCTTAGATATATCTTCTTACTCTCACTGGCAGTCATTCTCTGATCTGTGGTCCTCACCGTATGTCATGGCTTGAAAATGCCCCGCAAAGTTCCTCTGTTAAGAGTCCTGACACCCTATGTGGGGTACTGGGTGGTGGGGCCTAAGAGCAAGTCCTTGAGATAAGAGAGCGCTGCCCTCGTGAGTGAACTGATGCTTTTATTGGGAGTGGATTCACCCCCTCCCTTGCTCTCTCAGGCTCTCTCTGCCCTGCTGCTATGTGCTGACGCAGAAATTCCTTACCGGATGCCAACACTTTCATCTTGAACTTTCCATCTTCCAGACAGGTGAAAAAGATTTCTCCTTGTCATAAATTACAGTCTGTGTCTGCTGTTATAGTAAGCATGAATTGGACCAACACATCACACCTGAATGACAGTACAACCTATATTTTAACACAGCCTGTTAGAACAATTCTTGGGGCCAAATGTTTATTACTTTGCAAGGCAGAAATTACAGCAGTGGACTAGGAGGAAAGTTTTTTCTCATCTTAAGCTGAAATCTATTACTCCACACCTTTCAACAATTGGTGCTATTCCTGCATCTGGGGCAACAGAAAATAAATCTACCCCCCCCCCCCCCCGCAGTCAATGAACCATTTGATACCTGGATATAGCTAGAGTTGTCTTTGCTGAAATACCTTATGGGACTCTGTGGACCTTTGGGGATTTTATTTCTATTCCCCTTCCTATGATTAGCATTTCATAAATTATTCCAGCTTCAGTGGCCAGTGGATCCGAGTATTTACCATTGCTAGCTTTCTTAAGGAGCGGTTATTCATTCATAGACCAAGCGTGCAAAGGCTCAGCAGCTTTGTAACCTCCACTGGTTCGGCAGCGTCCGTCAGAGAGCACAGCATCTATAAGAAGTGGCCTGCTCCACACAGGCTTCACCGGCACTGACTTCTCTAGATCCGGAGCAAGGGAACACAGCTACCGGCGGCCATTAGGGTTCTGAATCCTCTTCAGTAAATTACCGTGAAACACACTCTACCCTGTAAGCTACCTGAGTTGGTTTTCTGCAGCTTTTTAGGTGTGTAGGTATGGATGCAAAAACTCATCACAGTTCAGTATGTAACCCCTTTTCCAGAGTTTGTCTTTCTTTTTATTTGTTAAAATTATCTTTAAAGTGGGCATGGTGGGGCATGCCTATAATCCCATCATTCTGGGAGGCAAAGGCGGAAGGTCACAAATTCAAGCCCAGTCTTCCTTTGTGATTCAGGAAGAAACTGTCTGAAAATGAAAAGTAAAAGGTTGAGATGTAGCTCAGTGAAGACCCTGGGCTCAATCCCCAACCCTGAAAAGACAAAAATAAAAACCAACTATTTCCTCTGATCTTATTCCCAAAATAAATTTTGGTATACATTACTTTAGACTTTTTCCTATACATGAAGCGTCAGGTTTTTAAAAATGGATCAGACGCTACACAGAGATGTTTAACACCCTGTATTCTTCACTTATCAACATGTCTTACATATTTTAAAGCCATATTTATTCTAATTAGCAAAGTTCTTTGAGAGCAGGCTATCTTTAAGTTTTTATGATACACAACACGTAACAGATTCAGTTTTTGAATGATTACATTGTAATCACACCATGTAAATAACAGATTACCCATTTCAGCCAAAAATGTGACAATTTTGCCTTAAAATTTCTGTATTAGTCTTGGATGGATAGTGTGACTCTTTTACATTTCTAATTATATCTAACAGGACTCTACATTTACTTTAATAATTTTGTTCCCAGTTGTTTTAAAAGAGCAAGATGAAAGGGACTCTCATAAGTGGAAGAAAAATAATTCATTTTATGAATTAACCCATTCACTCATTCACACGGAAGCCCAGTCAGCTCCCAGCAGTGCTCCCCGCCAGGCTGCATAAGCAATGCAGATACGTAAGTAGCAATTGGTTATAATCCATTCACGAGTACAATGCTTGGTGTGCCCTTGTACTACAAGAGAAGTCCAGTCAGGTTACAGATTCTTCCTCTCACTCCCCTACTTAGTGGTTTTGCATTGTGAAAAAGAAATTATTGATTTATCTTGCCACTTCCAAGAGTTCACATTTCTAGCTATGCTTCTTCTGTGTCTAGACTTACACAAGAAGTAAACAAAGTAGATGTGAACAAAAATGTAACATATTCGGTTTTTCTCTTTGGTACCTGGAATTGAACTCAGGACCTTGTGCTTGCCAGGTAGGCGCTTGTGCCACTGAGATATATCCCTGCCCAATGTCATGCATTTGTTAAGTGTTTTTGCTGTAGTAAAATTCAAATTATCATTTTATACTATTCTTAAATTCATAGTTTGTAATCCAAGTGGAAAATGTTCCAATCTTATCTGATGAGACAAAGGCAATTAAAAGCCAAATTAAAAAAAACAAAACCAATATAAACTGGTGATTCATATTTTTGTTTCACATATTCAACATTCCATATCAATTGCAATGTTTAAATCAAATAATACAGAGAATAAAACATTAATTTTTAGTAAATGTGAGAAGCTATACTAGTGTGGACAAATAGACTATTACAATATTCAGAATCAAAACATTCTCGTTGTGTTGGCACATACGTATAATCCTATACTCTGGGAGTGTGAGGCAGGAGGATCTGAAGCTCAAATCCAGCCTAGATGACTTTAGTGACTTGTAAGACTCATAATAGTGAAGGACTTGGGATACAGCTCAGTGCACAGACCCCGGGTTTCAGTACTCCGCCCTTTAAAAGAAAAGAGAGAGGGAGGAAAAGAGGGCCAGTGGACAATGTTTATTCAGCCTGAATAAATGCAAGTGTTTGTGTGTCAAAATACATGAATGTTTTCCATCTTATCTAATTAATAGATGAGTACCATTCAATATGTAAGCTCTGTGTACATTCTGTAATAATGTCATTTTATTGGCTGAAAGGCTTTCATTTAAAATTTCTCTTACATCAATGAACTTTAAAAAATATTTTTAAAAAAAGTTTTAATTTACAGAAAAAATGGAAAGATTCCCACTAGGTCTCTTCCAGTTTCTTGTTATTAACATCTGTCTTGGGTTACTTTTCTCTCATTGCTGAGACAAAATACCCAACACCCAGAATGAAGGAAGGAAAGGTTTATTTAGCTTATAGTTTGTGGAGGTTTCAGTCCATACTTAGCTGGTTCTGAGGCACAGTGGCACACGGCAGAGAGCAAACTGTTCAGGGCAGCAGAACACAGCAAAAACCAGCAAAAAGGAGGAATGGCTACAAGCAGCCTCTTTTTCTCCCTTACCTTGTAAACAGCCTACCCCCACCCAGGGGGCATGTACCTCTCACATAACCTCCATGCCCTCCACTTCCACAGGCTCAGGATGTATACAAAGTAAGCACCCTGGCTTCCTGTTGAATCACTCAGCCAAACCTCTGGACTCCCCAAGTTGACACAATATATCAACCATAACAACGTCCTACACTGGTGTACTATATTTGTTACAATGAATGAATAAATATTGGTACATTATTAACTGAAGCCATAGTTTATCCAGGCTTCTTTGGTTCCCACCTAATGCTCTTTTGCTGTTCCCGGATCCCATCCAGGACACCTCGTTACACTGACTCTTCATGTCCTGGTAAGCTCCCTGCCTGGGGTGTGCAGTTTCTCTGACTTTCCTTGTTTTTCCTGGCTCTGACAGTTTTGAAGTATATCATCAAGCATTATGTAGGCTGTTCCTTTTCTGGAATTTGTCTTATTTTTGCCTCATGATCCTACTAAAGTTATAGATTTTGAAGGATGAGCAGCTCAGTGTAATTTCCATAAGAGGAATTAAAAACACATCCAGACTTCATCAAACCATTGCTGTGGATGTAAATTACGTATCATTTTAGCACTATCCCTCTTCTGTCTTACTAGAGACTGAAAAGAATGCGATTTTTTTAAAAAGGTTGGTAGTGGCTATGCTGTCACACAACGGCAATCCCAGCACTTTGGGAGGCTGAAACAGCAGGATCATAAATTTAAGTCCAGCCTATAAAATTTAGTGGCTCAGTGAGGCTCTCTCTAAAAATTTAAAATAGAAAAGGGCTGGGGATGTAGCTCAGTGTGACTGTCCTGAGTTTAATACCCAGCACCAGAAAAGACGTTGGCTTTTAAGAACGTTACCAAGTTAGGGCTGTAGCTAAGTAGTAAAAGCCCTTGCCTAGTATGTACACTGGGCCCCTGGGTTTAAACCCCAGGGCTGGTGCTCAAGTTTAGGGCGGGGCAGTAAAAGAATGCAAAATGACCAATACATGTTACATGTTCCAATTCCTCAGACAAGCAGCACTATTCTGCATTATAAACATGCACCCAAACAAAACAAAACCTAAGAGGTAGGTAACAGAAAAGCACTTTAATACACTTGCTCAAGAAAGTATGTTCTTTATGAATTAAAATTATTATGACATCAAGTCAGATAAGAAATACATAAATAACACATAGCTAGTTCAATTCCACATAGCTTTACGGGGAAAATGTGTGATTTTTTACATATGAGTAAATATATCACTCAAGGATATCTATATTTTCAAAACACATTTTCATATTTTATCTGCCAAATAATAAGCACCGTGCAGGATTTTTCTAGCTTATGAGTAAAAACAGAATGTCTTAGTTCATTAGGCAATCTTTCTCAAAGAACCTCCTCTGACTAGTAGTTCTCAAACTTTAGTATGTATCAGGTCTGAGTGCTCAAGCACAGATTCCTGGTGCCAACCCCAGCAGTTTCTGATTTGGGGGTCTGGGTTGGAGCTCATTACACTAATGAGTTCCCAGGTGATGCTGTGGGCCCAAGGCACAGTCTAAAAACCACTGCTTCACAGACAAGGAAACTGCATTTATTCAGTGTGTATGGTAAGGTGTTTTACATACGTACTTATTAACTAGTTACAGAATCCTAGTAAGTGAGTATGATTACCCTTTTATAAGTGGAAAAACTGGAGCTGGGAGGCACTGTGAGGTGCTCACTTGACGATAGGAGGTAGCAGAACTGCAATTCAGATCCCCTTCCAATTCTAAAGCCCATTTTCTTCTAGCACAATATACGGTACTGCTACTTGTGGATAAAAGAAGCGAAACATATGTGTCCCGGGCATGCTTATTTGAAAAGAGGATGTACCTAAAGATGTGACTAGTTCAGTTCAGTAGGGGGTTCACAAAAGGACAATAACTCATTGAAAGGTAGGTCACAGAGAGGACTCATACAGGATCTAAACTTCTAAAATAATCAAGGATAAAATGAATTTACTGTATACTAAACAAAACAGGAAGAATGCATTAAATATAGTACTGAACATTCTTTAATTGCTATTATTTTGTTATTCCTTTTAGAAAACACAGATTTAAATAAAAGTTCTTGAAAGAATAGTCTCATTTAAATTTAAAGTGTCACACTATTCTAAAGGCCTGCCAGTGTAAACTATACCACCATTAACCATTACTTACTCTGGTATTAAAATTACCCAGTATGATGGTCTTCAGCAAAATGCTCTCATCATTATGTTTATCTCCTTTCATAAAGCCAATCAGAAGCAGTGATACAACACAACAGGATAAGCAATTTAAGTTTTAAATAGTACATTAACATGATAAACAGACTGCCAAAAATAAAGCTGCCAATAATATATATTTTTGTCAACTGTTATAGTGTATATAAAAGAGGACCGAAACACAAAATTACTGGACTGCACACTTATAATAATTAATGAGGTCTGAATTCCAGAATGACAAAAACTACACAACTCTACGTCTCTATCAATACAAATATTTTATATAAGAAAGTCCCTTTTAAATATTTATATACATTTTACTATGTAATACTGTTGATCAAACCCATAGTTCTATTTATTTAAATAAGAATTAAATAAATTTCCCAAAATGTTGATTTTCATATCACAAAGCATAAGTATTTTAAATCAAACCTTTTGGGTGTCTAGTGAATATACTGGTTCCTTAGACAACATTAACAAGCAAATTTTTAAGAATATATTTTCATCTATAGATCAGGTAAAGCTTTATTAAATGGTAAACACTTTTGACAGTGCAGAAATATAATATTCAAAAACAAATACATTCAAAAGATCTGCTGTTCAAACAGTATTTTTTCAAAACCAGGTGGAGGAGTATGATAAAATTCACTGAACTGGAAATCCAAAATTGCACAGTCATCAACTAGAAGATAGAAAAAGAAAGAAAGCAAATTAGGGGCAAATATCTTAATCTGAGTCACTACATAATTTTAAAGTTAACTGTTTTCAGGCTATGGATGAGTGCATGCTTAGTATGTGTGGGACACTAGGTTTCATCCCCAGCACCACAACAAAATTTAAAAACAATAAAATATACTGTTTTCTTAAAACCGTAAGATTAATAGGCAAGAAGAATAACTACATCTGCTGTCTGGGTTATAAAATGTATTTGGTATAGACAGCTACAACGTAGAACAAAATTTGACAAAAACACTGGAAAGACATTAATCAAAACATTATTAATAGTTATCCTAAGGCGGGTTCAATCGTGTACACCTGTTTTCCCTGCTTCAGGAGGCCTGAGGCAGAAGGATCTCTTGAACCCAGGAGCTTGAGATCAGTCTAGCTCATGTGGTAGGGACTCTGTTTCTTAAGTGCAAAAAATAATAATATTTTTTCTAGATGGCAGAGATACAGGTGAGTTTTTTGGTATTTGCCTATCTGTATTTCCTCAATTCTATATAACTAAGATGTATTACTAATAATCTATTCTGAAATAATTATAGATTCTTGGGAAGCTGCAAACATTCCATAGGGAGTCCTATGTACCCTCCATACAGCTTGTCCTGGTGCTAACACCTTACAGCAGCACAACATCCAAACCAGCAAACTGACATTGATACCCTGCTGTGAACTGGACTACAGGCCTAATTCAACTTCTACATATCTTTACTAGCATTTGCTCAAGAACCATGAATACGTGTATTTGTACAAAGACTTATACCCTATGTAGTTAGGCTGGCCTTGAACTCACTAGGTAGCCCAGGCTAGCCTCAAACTCTTGGTGCTCCTCCAGCCTCAGCTTGCCAAGCAGTGAGATTATAGATGTGTGCCACCATGCCCAGCTTAGTCTTTTATGAGACTGATGCACTGCTCGCTGCGCTAAGAGGGCATACGCTTAGTCTTTTTAATAACATTTGTAAAATAACTTTGTAATAACACTTCATCAGTGTTACGCAGTTTTTTTCTCTCCATAAGTTGAGTTTAAGAACAGACTGAATGAATGAGTGGATTGTTCTAGGATTAGGGATGGAATGGAGGACAATGGGTAAGGAATTTAGGTCTCATTTTTATTTAGTACAGGCTACTAAAATGTTTGGTTTAACTGGACTGATTTATCAAATTCAATTTATGAAAAAGTAACTCATCACATAGAATTTATTATTTATAAAGCTGTTCCATTAAAAATAATGATGAATAAAAGAAGCACTTTAGAATAATTTTATTTTGTATACTCATCTGCATAACTCAATCATTCTACTGATAGTTATTTCATTTCTCAGGCTAACCTATTTAATATACCAAACTACTTTTCATTTTTAGCAAGGGAATTACTTTTAGGCTTACCCACTATGGAACAACACAAACCAAACCAAATTAAAACACACTTTTACATGTAAAGACATAAAAGGTAATATAATTGAAAGGCAATTTTTGAGCAGGGTGTGGTTGTACACACCTATAATTCCAGCTACTCCAGAGGCTGAAGCAAAAGTATTGCTAGCTCAGGCCTGCCTGGGCAAGTTACTGAAACCCTATTTCAAACCCAGAGCTTAAAAAACGGCTGGAAATATAGCTCAGCGGTAGAATGCCTACCATTATGAATCCCTAGGTCCAATTCCTAGTAAGTTGAAAAAAATTTTTGAAGTAATTTTAGGAGAAAAGAAGACTAATGAAAACCTTAACAGAAAGTAAATCACAAGTTTTCATTATTATATTATTAAATATTTATATTTGTTATTGCATACTTTTCTGACATCCCAGGCTATCATTACTAACATTTCTATCTTTATTGGAAGTTACTACAAAAAAATTATGAGTCTTTATTATGACCAAATGCAAGACCCAAAGTAATTAAATAAGAAAATATTTAAAACTAAAACCACAAAGAGAAAAACCATACACTTACTGATTTAAAGTTGATAACATAAAAATAAAACAGGATGGAGAGTGATGAAGACAGTGTGCCTGTTCTATTTTACAAATGATACACAGAGTTGGCATGTTGGTACATGCCCGTAATCGCAGCTACTCAGGAGGCTAGCAGATGGATCACAAATTCGAGGCCAGCCAGGGCAATTTAGCAAGACACTGTCTCAAAATGAAAAAAGGGCTGGGACGTAGTGCATCACTCACTAAATTCAATCCTCAGTACCTCGAAAAACAAAAACAACGATAAACAAAAGCAAAAGATACACCTTACTTTTTAGAGATAAATATAACATATTTATGAGCAGAATGATACAATGTCTGGCATTTGCCTCCAAACGCTGTAAAGAGGGGAGGCAAAGGACAGAAGTGTTACGGGTAAATGAAACCCAACTGACCTATGAAGTAACTGTCTAAGTTGGGTAATGGGTATATGAGGGTTCACTATACCATTCTCTTCTGTACATGTTTGAAATTTTCTATAATAAAATTTAAGGTAGTTAAGTGGTATATAGAATCATCTCTGCAGCCATGCACTTGTTGGAAGGTCACATCCATACAGAAATGGTATCACTCAGGGCTACCAAAGGCAAAACAATCAATACAAAACTATTCTAAATTATAAGTTCTCTCTGAAGCATGGTAACAGGTACTTTTTTAAAGGCAGTAAATGCTGAATCTACATAAAATTCCTATCCCTGGTTCCAAAATGTACTTTACATTTCTTGGTCATTTTATCTTTTTATGAGAATTAGTATATCTGGCAGAGGAAGCTTTGTAAAATTAGTAAAAATCTTTACTCAACATAAGAATTCATGATGAATAAGACAGTAGGCATTGCATGTTTAAGCACAGTCATTGTTTAGCAAGTTCTTAAACGTGGGAAATAAATAGTGGCACCTCAGGACACGAACTTAACTCTGCACGATTCTGGTTGCAAACCGAACTGAGTGGAAATCAAACTCACTGGTTAGGTTTGATAGTGACCTTATGGGGAAATTTGATTCAGTTTTTGTCTAACTTGGTTTGCAACTAAATTTATGGAAAGAAGTTTGTGAACAGAGGTACTACTGTATTACCCTTAATTCTGCAAAAAGGGAATTAACTAGACTACTGAGTACATTCTATACATAAAAAAGTTCTTATTACCAACTTGTCCCGATGTAGGAAGAACTTATTTACAATATATATGACATATAAACATCAAACAAAAGCTAACATATATCTAATAGTATATAAGAAATATTTTAGCTTACCATAAACAACTGGGTACACTGTTCCTCGTATACCTGATGCTGGACAATGCATGTTTTTTCCATTCAAATATACATTTAATTCTACATGGTCATATGTAATACCCTATGAAGGAAAGAAAAGTTAGAAAGGATAAAAATATACATGTTCCCTAAATACTTCAGCAGCCAGATATCAATGATTGGGAAGCATGGAAACACTTCCCAACACTTACTCAACACTTCCCAACACTTATGCAAAACACTCTGCATAAGGTCACAGTAGTTTCATTAAAGGCTGAATTGCACTAGAACTGAGCTTAAAGGTATCAGTAGTGGCCAAGGATAGTGGTCAATGGTAGAATTCTGAGAGACTGAGGCAGGAGGATCTCAAGTTTGAGCCTGGGCTGGGCAACCTAGCAACTTAGTGAGATCCTGTCTTAAAAAAAAATGTAAAAGGTCTGTAGATATAGCTGAGCGTGAAGGCCCTGTGTTCAATCCTGTGTCATACACACACACATACACTGTAGCGACTATATATGGTGCAAAGATCAGGTAACACCCCCAAAGTCCACAAAGTCAAAGTCAAAATAGAGATTCTATTTTGAATAGAAGGTGACATAAATGCTATACATCATGGCAGAGAGACAACATTGCTCTCTATGTAGGATTTGGTCTTAAGGAAGAAAAGCAGGTTTCTGTATTAGGACTTAGTGCACACATGTCACTTTTCTCAAATGGCGAAAAAATATCTTTGTACTATTTATTTCCAAAAAGAAGTCATACATTTTTGAATCTCTTTACTCTGGCCTCAAACATGTCAAGTACTTTACTAAAAGGCAAAACTAATATTTAGAATTAAATATGACTGGTTGCTAGTGTCAAGTTATAAAATAGAAAAACAATACCTCCAAAGATTTCAAACAAAGGGAAAAAATATCACTGTTATGGTTTGTGTCTGTATGTCTCCCCAAATTCTCATGCAGCCATAGGGCAGGCTTCTAAAGTTTTGATAGATCCACAGTCCAATGCTGGGATTATGGGTGTGAGTGCTACACCGGCCCTGGAGTGGGTAGTTCACATATTTAAGGGAGAGAAAGAGGCTGCTTGCACCTACTCCTCCCTTTTTGCTCTTGTTGCTTTTGCTGTCTTCCCTGCCCCCCTCCTCCATGAATGCTTGCCCTCTGCCATGTGCCACTTGCCTTGGAGCCAGCCAAGTGGACTGAAACCTCCACAAACTGTGAGCTAAATAAACCTTTCCTTCCTTAATATTGGGCATTGGGTATTGTGTCTCAGCAAGGAGAGAAAAGTGACTACGACAGTCCCTTTATACAGCATTGATGGTAAAAGGAAATCACAATTAATAACTGTTATTATTAAAATGCTAGGAAACATGACAGACCTATTATGAACCAAGCAATATTCTAGACACTTCATATTTTCTCATGTAATCCTCACAAGATGGGTATCATTAACCCCATTTTACTGATGAGGTACCTAGAGCACAGAAAAGTAATTTACCTAAGATTTCACAACTTAGAGTGTAGCAGAGCTGAGGTTTAAGCCAATTCACATTGGCTTCAGAACACTTGTTCTTAATGTGAAATCTGAAATGTTCCAAATTCTGAAAGTTCTTGAGTGTTGACATGCCACAAGTAGAAAATTCCACATCTGATCTCTAAACACAAGTACACTAAACAATGCTGTATAAATCTCCTTCAGGCTATGTGTATAATGTATAAATGAAACATAAATGAATTTCATGTTTAGGCTTGGGTCCCACCCCTAAAATATCTCATGTATATGCAAATATTCCAATATCCAAAACAACCTGATATCAGAAACATGTAAGGTCCCAAGCCATTTCAAATAAGGAATACCAAGAAATCTTTCCTTTGAAGAATTAAGACTAGATAACAGAGATATCAATAGATAAATCATCAGAGACCAAGAAGCCAGTTGGTTCAAGGATTTCTAAACTGGTTCAATCATATCGAAAGCTTTTTAGTGGCATAAAAAGATCTCACAGTTCATCTAATTTGGCAGGGGAGTGTACTGAGAATTACACCCAGGGCCTTCACACCCAAATTACATCCCCAGGCTTTTTTTCTTTTTGAGACAAGGTCTTTGTTATGGTTTATATTTATCTACATGTCACCTCAATGTCTCACAAGCTCATAGGTTAGGCTTTTGGAGGTGACTGGATCATAGGTATGAGGTACTGGCTTAGTCCACTGATGAGTTTATAGCTGGGTGTGATCCTGGGGGTTGAAGCCTGGTGGGGGGGCATGACTTGGAAAGGTATATACCCCTCTTCCTCCCTTGATCCCTTCTCTGCCTTCTGCCAGCTGTAACATGAACTGCTTCTCCTTTGCCACGCTAACCTGCCTTGGAACCAGCCAACTACGAACTGAAACCTCTACAAACTGTGAGCCGAAATAAACTTCTTCTTTAACTTGTGGGTGTCAGGTATTTCATCTCAGCAATGAGAAGGTAGGACAGCCTTACTCCGTTGCTAAGGTGCACAGGTTGGGCTCAAACTTGTGATCTTTCTGCACCCACCTCCCCGAGTGCTAAGATTACAGGCATGCACCTCCATGGCCAGCCTAAAGGCTTTATAGTTTTAGCTCTTATACTTAGGTCTATAACCCATGGTTCTCATTCTATTTTTAAGTTTTACAGCACTGGAGAATGAACCCAGGGCTTCTGCACTGAGCTAAATCCACATCCCTTTCCCAATTTTTTGAAATTTTGAGACAGGGTTCCCTAACTCACTAAATTGCCAGGCTTGGCTGGAACTCTCATCCTCCTGCTTCAGCCTCCCTGTAGGATCACAGGTGTGTGGCACTGTCATATAGTCTTAACTCCCTCCCTTTCTAGATGAGAGAGAAAAGGTCCAGAAAATCAATGGAGTAACTACTATGATGAATTCTGTTTAAATTTTAGCAAAGCAAGGTGTAGATTAAATAATGATTTATTAATAGTTAAGAAACACTGAGAAAAATATTATATGGATTGTCTTCTAGTATGTATTTAAACAGAACAGTAATAAAGCTAACTGATGCCTGAAATTATTTTTTTAAATGAAGAGGTCTCTTTTCATTAACACACACACAAACACACACACACATACAGAATCACATAAAAAAGAAACTATGTTCCTCTCTCTATGGGCCTACAGGAAATCTAGTCACTCAGAAAAGTAGTTTGTAATCCAAGCATTCTTCACCACCCAGTGGCAGCACAATCTATTGCAATTATTGTCTCATAATTTATTCCATTTTTCCAATGCCACTGTGAACAATTTGGCAAAATTTGTTCTCATGTGTTTGAACTAGGAAGGTGAAGTTAACATATAGGGTGATGTTTTACTTTTCTTAATTCTGCATATAGTTCTCATTTTTAGTTCTTTTTATCAGAATGAGCATGCAAACTCAAGTCTAATTTTATAATGTTGACTGATTAAAAATGGCATTTGGGGGCAATCTACTTGAGAACCCTCCTGTCCCTCAGGAGCTGTTTCTATTTTTCTATTCTCAATAAACCTTTCCTGTTCTTACTGCCTCTGTTCTTTGGAATTCATTCTTTGATTTCATGGGATACAAAGCAGCAGGCTGAGAGTCGTATTTCTCCTATATCATTTTGGAGGCCCCAGCCAGATAACCGAAAGGAGGTGTAAGAGTTTGCTTTTGTTTCAGGGCACCCCTAAGTATTTTGACTAGAGTCTGGGTTATGATTCATTTTAGGTCATCAAAAAATGTCATCTTTTGTTTGTTAGTTGCTTATGCCTTGAGTTTTTTGTTCAAATGATGATACCAATTATTGCTAGCCTCATGGCATATTAAATATCTTCATGATTCCCAACCAGGCTAAAGTTGTTTATGATAAGAAACCTTTCTAGGCTCAAGCATCTAGCTTTCCCTTACTTGTGTTCCAGCTACATGTGATGAAAGATGCATATGAGCCAGCCAGCCAGGTGATACGGATCCACTACCCTGTGCTTGTGCGACTGTTATATACTTGTGTTATAATAGTTAGAGGTACCTAAACTCTGTGCAGTCCAGACACTGTTGCTCTAATGACTAGAGATTAGGTATTAGTAATCTGTAAAGTACATCTATAAACAAGTACATTCTACTTAAATGTCACTCTGGGAACAAAAAATGGTTAAAAGATAAAAAATTAGGTCAAAGTTTATTTGTATCATTTAATGCACTGGACCCTTCACTTACAAACTCAGTTCGTGCAGATGGAAGAAACGACAAATGCACCAGACTCCTTTTACCAGGATCCACTAGATTGACCTTATAAAGGGAGTTCATAGCTGCAACATGACTTCTGTCCTACTAATTTAGCTCTCTGGAGAAGGCCCCTGACTGTATTGTCCCCTACACTGACCTTTTTTAGCTCAAAGCAGCTAGATTGAAACTTTGCCCATTCTCCCCTAACACTAGTTAGGGGCACCTCTTTGGCAGGGGGGTATTATAGGCAACTAAGTTAGATAAAAATTAATATAGAATCAGAAAGGGACTGTGCTCTCAAGGAAGTCAGTAAAAAACGCAGATATCAGAATTGTGGCTGAAGGTGCATCTGAAGAAAACAAAGTCCCCAAATAAAGTCCCAACGGCCCAGATTATATACTTCCCTAAGGGATAAGCATAACTATAAGCAGCACCCAGTCCATTAAGTCCAGATATGCATCCGCACCTGGGTTGGTCTGCAAAGGGCCTCTCCAGCCCACTTTCGGGACCCCTCTGGTCTCTCAGAATCCATTTCTCAATAAACCTTTCCTACTCTTTCAATCAATCAATCAATCAATCAATCAGGCATTCTTAAATCTATCAGTTTTTGATGTTAGTCATCTCAGTGAATGAGACAGGGGAGGCACAAACAACACATGGAAGTCCAGTACACCAACAAAGGGAAATGCTTGCTACTGATTATTGCTTATTATGTTTGAATTTCATCCTCATTCTGTTGTAAACAAGCTCACCACCTCAACTACACTTTAAGATTCTCTTTTAAGAAATAACTATTAGCATAAGGATGGTCAATATTATGGACATCTGGCAATGATCTATAAACACAGAACCAACAATTCTGTGGGAAATCTGGGAAAAGCAGATTTTAAAAGCGATTTATACCTTTTTCCCCTTTTCTTTACTCAATTTAGGAAAAATAAATTTACAACCATTAAAAACTGTTCCTCATTCTTTTAAGTGGTAGAAAAGAGAAGATCAAGCCATAATTTAAAATTTAATTCCCACAAGGTATGGTGCTATACACCTGTAATCTCAGCTACTCAGCAAGTGGATCACAAGTTTGAGGCTGTCCAGGACAAATTAGACTCTTGTCTCAAAATAAAATTTTTACAAAGGTGGTGATGTAGCACAGCATTCCCTGGATTTAATCCCTAGCAGCAGCAAACACACACACACACACACACACACACCACAAACCTTAAATTCCCACACTTTTCTTCAAGTTTTAAAATACTGCACATTCCTTTAATAAAAACCTGGGTTTGTCTGGTCTGGATCATCTTATTACTAGAAAGCTTCAATTTGATACTCAAGGTTTTATGTACAAGAACACCCTGGCTAAAGAAGACTCCAGGACTGTTCTTATTCAATAGCTAAAAGCTTGGATTCTGTGTATAAGATTCACAGGTAACAGTGCATGACGAGAAGTGACGGGGAAGACAGAAAAGGGTTTCTGTGTTTTATCTTCAATTTGTGCCTCTGGTATAGATTTAAATATATCCCACTGGAAATAAAAATAGAAAAGTCTTAATAATACGCTATTCTCTTAAAAGAAAGTTTTCTACAATCAAGCCTTTGAACTCTAAGTCCATTCCTTTGAAGAATTCTAAGAGAATGAAGTTCAACTAGATTAAGTTTTGATTACCTACATGGTTTTAAACACCCAAAGGCAAAGTACAACTAGAGATCAAAGTAGGTAACATTTTTTTTTTTTTTTTTTTTTTGGCGGTACTGGGGATCGAACTCAGGACCTTGCGCTTGCTAGGCAGGCGCTTATTCCACTGAGCTATATCCCCAGCCCCTAGATTAAGTCTAATAAGACCAACACTTGGGATAAAATGCTGCTCTAACAGACATTCACAACCAATGACTAAATGTGAAAATTTTCTCTGTATCTAACACTTTCTAATATGAACTCAGCCCACTTTTAAAATTATGTGCCAAAATTCTGTCTCTGAAGTGACAGAAATAGGAAATACTGCTCAGCAGCTCACGTGTCACCACTTCCCGAGTGGAAGGAAGTAAGAGCTCGCCCTGACTTTCTGGGCTACAGCAGCTCTGCATGAGCACCTACAGCAACTGCTCTCTCTGGAAACTGTACCACCTCATGAGACTTAACTGGAGGGCGTTACAGCGCAAACTCCAAGCTCCCAGGCCAAAGTGCATCTACTCAAAAGCTGCCGAGTTTAATTATTTGCAGTGGACATGAGCTCCACCAAAGGACTCACCACCACGTCTCCCTCCTGCGGAAGGCTGTTCGCTGGCAGCCTGCTTTTCTCTTCGTTGTTGTGGTACAGGGCTCCATCATTTCTCACCACAAGACTGTGCATGTCTTGGCCGAGAGGAATCTGGTTCAGGTTCAGCTTCTGAGTCGCAACACCAACACCCCAGACTCCTGAAAATACGATATTTACGCGCCCCCCCAAATCTTAAGAATACATATATAAGTGAGCTACTTTGAACAGTACAAAGTGTTTTTAAAAGAAGTTTCGTATCAGTAAACTATTTTCTGTGATTAAAAGAAATCTCTTAAAAGGAATTCACAAAGTGTACTATGTTTTCTAGGGATGAAGCACAACTTAGGAGATAAAGAGAGTGGGTTCTGGAGTTGCACTACTGAGGTCTAAATCCTGATGTAGCTGTATTATCCAAGGTGAATCTTCTCTGTTTTCTTTTCCATGAACTGTAGTAGAGTCTAACAGTACTCACCTCAAAGGATTAGGAAATGATAGAAGATAAGCCAAGTAAATCATCTGGAACAGTATTTTTTAAATCAGCAAAGTAAAGCACATTTAAATATTTAATAATGCTAGCTATTATCATTATTCTTTTCTTTTCTTTTTTGAAACAGGATCTTGCTATATAATTCAACCTGGCCTTGAACTCACAGCAGTTCTCCTGTGTTAGCCTACTGAGTGCTGGGATTATACGTGGGCACCACCATGCTTGGCTATTTATTATTGTTTTCTTAAAAGATTTTTAAGAAATGCTACATGGTTGGTTAGAGTGCTTGCTTGGCACAAGAAAGGCCCTGGTTGAGTCTCTAGCACTGGGTAAAAAAAGCTATACTGTACATTGCATTTAAGTGGCCTGGAATTCTTCAAAGGTCCCCCTCTAGGAAGTGGGATATGATGTGTTCATATAATGTATGTCACGAAAATATCATGGAAAGAAGAAAATTAATGATGCATGAAATCATTTTTATTTTTAGTTGATCAGTTATAAGCCTTGTACTGTAAGTTAGGCTGGGGCTGTAGCTCAGTAGTAGAGTACTTGCCTAGCATGCCAGGTCATTTGATCTCAAGCACAACCAACCAACCAAACAAAAAAGCTATTTTTGATCTAAGCTGACTTTTGAAGTGAGCACCTCTCCTCTTGATTTTGTCTCAAAGTGATTCCTTCTCAGTTCTTGGCAAATTCAGCAGAGGAGCTGGGGATATCACTGAGTGCCACTGCTGTGTAAGGTCATGAGTTTGAGTCCCAGGACCAAAAAAAAAAGGAAATTCAAAATAAATTCTATATACAGATGAAGGTCTGAAGACCATGTTGTTCAATATATAATTTTTCTTGGTTAAGTTAAAAAGTCAGAAAGTTGTATGTCTGGAATTCACTGCATTGGCCTCTAAAGTAATTTGAGCGTACATTTTATCCTCCAAAGTGGGACAACTATGAGAATGACAGGAGATAAAAACATTAGTTCCACAGGAAAACATCTGCAGAAAGAGTTCCACTGACTCTTCTAAAAAATTGTGCCCAACTGCTCCAGGTTTCACCACAGGACCACGGCTGAACACTCCAACAAACCAGTTATTGTAGTGGTCTCATTAGGGAGTATCCTTTACAGAAAACCTACACAGAAACTTTTATTAGCTTTATGGCCCAAAAAAACTATTTGCATCTCTTGAGAAACAAGTATGTTATATTTGAGAAGATTACAGTGACCAGGGACATTTTTCAGCAATTAGCTAACTTATAATGGGACAGAGGACAGATTCAGTTACATTTTATTCACTGGAGAAAATCAGTATTAAGCCAGGTATCATAGTGCACACCTATAATCTCAGCACCTGCAAGGCTGAGGCAGGAGGATTGTTGCAAGTTCCACAACAGCCTGGGCTACAAAGCGCGGTCAAAGCCAGCCTGAACTGCATAGTGAGACCCTGTCTCAAAAAGACCAAAAAAAAAAAAAATGCAGCTCCTATAATCCCTGTTTTATGGAAGTGAAAACTAAACCTAACTTAACCAAATTGGGTAATTTAACCTGGTTCACACAGGACACATCTTCTAAGTGAGAGTTCGGGACTTTTTAAAAAAAAATTACCCCTGAACTTTTTTCACATATTTAAAATTACTTAATATTTAGAACAATTAGAACTTTTAATAGTAAAGTACCTTTATACTAACCTGTGGATTGGATTTTGAATTCAAAATAGCTTTTGTTCTGATGTAGAGGGGCATTGGCTAAACAACCTCCTGTTCCACATATTCTTCTTCCATTTTTCACAATGACAACACCTATTCCTGAAAGAAAAGAAAGCAGATACTATTAAAGTTTCATATTTTCATATCCAACAATTAGCATTAATTTATTCACTAATAATTCAGTCCACATAAAATAGGGATGACATAAATACTTTGAAATACAGGAATATTATTAATTACTTTAAATATTTAATTTACTGTTTTCTTCTGAGAAGACATTTACATATAATATTGTAGCATGAGTCTTGTTTCATTAAGCAGTTACAAATATACTAATAACTCTTACTTGTACTGACTGTTAGAACATTTGTAAGGCAGAAAAGGCTCACTCCTCTCATTTTTAGCCAAAAAATTCAAATATTTCATAAATCTCTTAACTTAGGCAAAAACATATACACTTAAAAGAAACTTTAGTAAATTGGTACAATTTTCAATTCTACCCAGATCAATTAAAACTACCTACTAAAAACCAGCTAAAGGTTTACTAAATATAAGGCAATATATTAATGCATTAGTTAGGTAAGAACTGAAGAGCACATGGAATATTGGGAAGAAATGAACACCTATGATGAAATAGCTGATGTTGAAAAAAATGTGCATTTTAGGTTCTTAAAATGTTTATCAAGATAGCTACTATCACACGACAGGGATGTAAATAAGATTTTCACATCATTAGGTGTACTTCCTTCTTATGGAAAATTTCAATTTCAGCTGAACAATTATAGATGAGAGGAAGAAAATACTATCTCTTGATATGTGACCCTACTACTAAATTTATTTCTGAACTGTGGTTTTGGAAAGCCATGCATATCAGAGAACATGAATAGACTTAACATAATTCTAATATGTAAGATACATTATTTAATACCAAAGCATGTGCCTCCTAAGGCCTGTGGCCAACACCACCACTCACTGGCAAAAAGTACAAGGGAAACAAAGGTGGATATTAGAATGTGTGAGACTCCTCCAGAGGGGGTTAAATAAATCTAGAAAATAGTAATAAAAAGGTTTAATTCATATTTAAACAAATAATGATTTGGGATAAATACATAAGAGAAATGTCAAAAATATCAGAATCTATCACAGTTCTAAACTGGTTACTTAAAAACTTTTAAGGTACAACTTGGTACTATTATATGATTAAAATTCATTAGAATCTTTTTTTTCCTGAAAATATTAATTTTGGGAGAGAACCTCATAAGTAATTTGCATTTGATTACCTCCCATGTCTCTACTAGCTCCAACTGAGGGCACCTCCCTGGTGGTAAAGATGCTGCAGTACAGTACAGTAAAAAACAATACAGCAATGAAAGAATAAATAAACTGTACTAAGCACTTTGTAGCGGACGTGTAGCATCTGCTCTCCCTTTTCCTCTGGAGATAAACAGTTCCAAGGAAGGTGACTCAGTCTCTGGCTTCAAGGGTATATAGCATTAGACCTAGATTAAGTCAACTAGTTATAGTACACATCTCTTGGCCACAGTGATTGAATCAACAATGGTTACATGATCCAACAAACAACAATCAGAAAAAGTGAGGACTTTTGCAAAAACGTCTGGGATATACATGCTCTCATACTCGCTAGAATTGCAGGAGGAAGCCTATAGTCCAGGGAGCTGCTTCAAGGCCCCACGGGGCTAGCTTTCAGGAATAAGCAGCTGAAGATAGAAGAAATAAATAGAAAGAAACTGAGTTCTTAGCAGTACCAAATCTGTCCTGAAGCCAGTGTTGCCTTTTTATTTTTTTTTATTTTTTATTTTTATTTATTTTTTTTTTATTTTAGAAACATAAAAGTACAAAAACATATTGACAAACAGACACCCATTATCATAGAAAATAGTACAATCACAACTAATCTATAGACAAGGTGATATGGTCTCAACAGTAGTTGTTGCTTTAGTGTTGCCTTTTTAATTTTCAGTTACATGAACTAATAAATTTCCTTCATTGTTTAAACAATTCTGGGTTGTAGTTGTCACTGATTGCAACTGAAAGTATCCTTAGTAAAACACATTTCCATGGATTATGCATATAAATCGTATTTTCTCTCTCTTAATTGGCATTGGTCTGTGGTCTTCCTCACACACTAAAACCTCTAACAACTAGTTCCCATAACAGATAACATTATCTTAGATTTCATGCTGAAGTGCTGGGTTAATGAAAGTATTAGCTGTCAAAACAATACAGTCTGTTCTGTGATCTGGAATCACAGAAACAACTCTGCGCGCAGCATTTATTCTCTTATTCCAGTGTCATTTATCTCTAAAGCATTCTGTTGGGTACTGAGATGCTTTATACAGAAAGACAAATTCATTCAGAGGGTATCCTGGGGTGTTTGTGAATCACCAGGGAGTCACTTCAAGCTTACTCCTTTTCTCTTTACTAAAGTCAACAATACGTATTTGGATCTATGTAATGTGCATAGTTTTATTACTCATTGCAAGTCAAAGTATTTCTGGAAAGTCAAGGGAAATTTGAGTACAGCCAGAGTACCTCAGAAACACATCCACAGAGTATGTTTCAAGAAACATTAGAAAGCCTGGTGTGGTGGCACATGCCTGTAAACCCAGCCGTGGTGGGCCAAGGCCAGCCTGTACTACATAGCAAGACCTTCCCTGTTTAAAAACAACAACGAAAAGAAATATTAGACATTTCCAAATGAACAACATTCCTTCCAGACTAGCTACCTTGGAAGGAATTCATTTCTAAAAAGACAATTCACATAACATGCCATCAATTAAGATTTTATAAAACCTATGCCACAGAGAATTCCAAAATGGTTTTAAACAACACAAGCAACATTATCAAAATAGGTGAATATTCTAAAAGAGGTATCATTTGGATATAACTTATATAGATTATTTTCTTTACCAAAAAAAAAAAAAAAAAGCAAAGCATAAGCCTGTGTTCTCAGATACTCAGGAAGCTGATGCAGAAGGGTTGCTTGAGCCCAGGAGTTCAAGGCCACCCTGGGCAACACAAAGGGACTCTGTTTAAAGTTTTAAAAAAATAATATTCAGGTTATTTATATAATCTTTCACATAGTCATGCATATTGGCTAAATCTGCTTCTCATATACTCAACCTCCCCTCAAGCAAGGGGTGTATGCCTACAATCCCAGCACTGAAGGAGGCTCAGGCAGAAGAATGAAAGTTTGAGTCTCACCTGGACAACTTCAGGAGACCCTGTCTCAAAACAAATAAAAAGGGCTGAGGGTGTAGCTCACTGGTAGAGCGCTCCTGGGTTCAGTCCCCAGTACCAGGGAAGTAAAACCAGCTCCACTCATGCTTGAAACTCCTCTAATTCAGCAATACTCTTTCTTTCATTTTACTCAAGCTCTCAAATCAGGCTTCTGTGTGATTGAACAAGTGAAGTTCATGGCAAGACAGGTTAATAAAAGCTTCCATAAGGGCAGAAAATTGGGGAATATTACTTTCCTTGATCCACTGAGTACCCCAACATGCTGGATGAATCTGGAGAAAGGCAAATGTACTGGAATGAGTACAAATGGCCAATTCTTCCTAGAGAAGAGGCCAGAGAAAAAGAAGGCTCTACACCGCAGAATACAGGGAGTCAGAGTCTAGCAGCAGAGACAGAAAGAAGAGCAAAGGCTGCTCAAAAGCTCCAGGAGACTTTCGTAGGGCTGTCCTTTACCAGCCCTTAGGACAACACCTGCCACCAGACAGTCCCCCAAAACACAGTTCAGTAAGTAAACGGCAATGTTCTCTGAAGGAAACCGTAGGACCTGAACATCAACTGCCTATAAATGATTTGGGATAAATAAAGATATGTATGTATTGAGATTCTCAACTATACTTAGGAGATCTAAAAATTAAGCGCCGTAAATAACCACATACAAGACAGTGTTTCCAGAATTATAAAAGATATGGGTAGAAGTTTTGCTATAAATATTAAGACATTCCTTTATTTCAATGCACTGAATTTTTTAAAATGAGCAATGTAAGAAAAAACTCTAAAGTACGTAAGTATATTTAGGACAAAATCATCCACTAAAAACGCTACTGCTAAACAATTATATTGGGAAAGCACTCTTGTTAGAACCATATTCCAGAAGCATGAACTATACTGAAAAGTCCAAAAACGGAAATGATACGTAGTAAGGGTATGGAAGGATGAAAAAGAATTTAAGATAAAAAGTTATACGGTGATTTGGAGCAGGCAAAGGAGTAAAGTGCTGTTTTATTTTGCAACAGCTGATCAGTTGGGAGGAGGCCAGTGAGATGAAATTAGAGCACTTCCAACAGTGACTAAGGAGGCGCCGTTTGGGTCTAAATGGCATGTTCTGACTTGAAGTGGGACTTCAGGCTTTTCTGTACCTTCTTCTTGTTTTGACTTGGGCAGGTGAGGGAGGAATTACTTCCAATAAAACAAGCTTCAACCTATTCAAGATGGGGCCAAAGACCAACAGGCGACTGTCAGGACGTTAGAACCGAAAGCATTCCGAAACGCGGACACCAGACAGAGCTGGAGCGCGCCCGCCTGCGGAGCGGCAGCCGGCAGGAGGCGGAGAGGTCCCCGCAGCTCCCGCGACATCAGCCCACCGGGCCAGGGAGGAGTTGGCCGCGCACACCAGCGGGGTGGGGCAGCGTCGCCAAGGGAGACGGCGCAAGCGGACCCCCGCCCGCCCCCGGGCCGTTGAGTCTGGGAAGGCAGGGCCTTACCTATGTGCTGCGTGTCCAGCTGAACGGCCGGCATCTCGTTCAGAGGAATATGGCCAGTCCCGCTGTCCCTGCAGCATCGCAGGCAGCAAAACACCGACGCTGCCATGGCGCAAAGACCACCGCGGCGCCGCCGCCACCTCCCCTATACCGCGGCGACACCGCCCCCCGCGGCTCCGCCCCGCCTCGTTTCGCCTCGCCCGCCTCCGCCCCCGTTCGAGTGCCTGCAGTGTCAGTGTGGAAAGCAGAGGTTAGCACAGCGATGCCTCCGGCCGGGAGGCGCAGCACAGGCTGAAGTGCTGTGGGGCGGGAAGAAGCGAGGGTTGGTGGGCGGGGCCGTGTGGTGGGCGGGGCTAGTGCTGTGACAGTGAAAGGGGCGTGGCGGACTGGCCCGCGTGCGGCGGTGTGCGCCTGCGCGTCGGGTCATTTTTGCGCCGGGGCGGCCCCACGGCGGTGCCCCACGTTGACAGGTGAGTTTGTCCTCTAGCATCTTTGGAGTTCTCTGATGCTATGGGTGTTTTGCTTTGTTTTGTTTTGAGACTGGGCGATCTCGCTGTTGTGGTCAGACCAAGCTCGAACTCCTGGGCTCGAGCAACCTTTTCACCTCAGCCTCCGGAACAGCTGGTACTACAGGCGCGCGTCACCACGCCTGGCTGGATGCTGTGTTTTAAAAACTGTTTCCTACGCCCTTCTTTTTTATGAGTAGACAGACGGAAACAGGCGGGCAGAGGGGAAGCTGACAAAAATGCTCCCTGAGGTTCCCCTCACCGGCCCATTGCTGAACGAGCTGAGCCCGCAGGGGGAGGCTCCGTGCCCTTCCCAGTGGCTGGATCGGAGTTTCATCAGAAATGGAGAGATCACCGCTGGCGCCACGAGGAGTGCGGGGTGGTGGTTGCGCCGTGGGCTTGCGCCCGGGCTCTTCGCGGGCCCTGCAGCATTTTCCATGCAGACGCGCCGTCCCGGCCGGCGGGAGCTGGTCCTGGGAGGGAACCGCTGAGGAGGGCCGGCGGCCTCTCTGGACGGCCTCTTCCGGGCGCTCCTCTCGGGTGCACCGGGGGCGCCCCAGAAGGCGGAGGAAGCCCGGAGCTGTGGGAACGCTGCCGTGTGTTCACAGGGACCCCCGGTTCCTGCGGTCTGCTCCGGCTTCCACGTAGAAGGCCCTCGGAGCCTCACTTGTCATCTCCAAGACCGTCCTTCCGGGGCAGATTTTGCGTCCACATCGCTTGGCGTCTGGGACGGCCTCTAGACAGCCTGGCTCAAACTTCTGTTCCCAGATCACCATGAAGACTTCTTTGCAGTTCAAGTCCTGGGAAACCAGATCTAAGGTCCCATTTAAGTAACGGATTCGCATATATAACTTAAGAGTTACCTGAGTACAAATATCCTTTATAGAGGAATTTTTATCCATAGGATGAGGAAAAGTTTCCAGGCCCCTAGCTGTCTTTTCTCTCTGTTCAAATGATGTTTTCACTACAATTAGTTTTGTTAATAATCCAAATTTTGTACTTTGAGATTTAGTTACTGTAAAATTAATAGCGAATATGACTATTAAAATGGTTGAGAATTACCGCCACCCTTGCTGCCTACGAAGTACTTTCTTGGTAATCATTTTACACATGCAATTTTCTTTTATTGAAAAGTTTGACTGTTATTCTGGAAGTTTAGCCCCAATCCATCTGTTGCCCTCCCAGGAGGAAGAGAGATGGTGAGGAGAAAAATTTTTCCTGCCTGCCTACCAAGAGATGGGCACTCTTTACATATATATCTAACTTGCATGTAGTATATGAATTCTTGCAAGGTTTTAAGTTTGATATTGTTTCCATTTTATAGATGAAAATACCCTTACAAGGATTAAATAATTTGTGCAACATTAGTTGAGGAAATATACAAGGTAGGGCCCAAAACTCATCATTCTGACTCCTTTTTTTTTTCTTTTTTTGAGGCAGGGCTTTGCTATGCAGTTCAGGCTGGCTTTGAACTCACTTTGTAGCCCAGGCTGGCCTTGAACTCACAGTGATCCTTCTCTCTCAGCCTCTGGAGAGCTGGGACCACAGGCGAGCACCACCATGCCCAGTATCGTTCTGACTCTTTAAGTGTGTATTTGCTCATCCAGATGGTGTTGCCTCTCAAATTCTGAAGTTCTAGCTTGTAATTAATGCTATAATCCTCTGACACTTTCTCTCAGTTCGAAATACAGATATGCACTTTATTTTTTGTGTGCTTCATTAAACTTCATGTAGGATAAAACTGTCATAACTTGTGTATAGACAATAAAACATAAGTCATTGTAAAATTTTTGTTCTGAGATAGTAAAGTGGTGTATGAATTAGATATGTGGTAAACATTTAGGCTGTTCAAGTCAATCGCATCTTCAGTGACAGCCAATCAGATGGTTGTGAATTGGCTATTAATGCAGAAGACAGCTGGGTGTGGTGGCACACGCCTGTAATCCCAGCACTCAGGAGGCTGAGGCAGGAGGATCTTTGTGAGTTCAAGACCAGCCTGGGCTACAAAGTGAGCTCAAGGCCAGCCTGACTGCATAGTGAGACCCTGCCTCAAAGAGACAAAATAAATAAATAAATAAACAAATGCAGAAGACAGAAGTGCCATAGTCTTTCTTGGGTGGAAAAGTAATTTGTTGGGGCACTTCCTGGTGTACTTTGCCCCCATTGGCGAAACTCAAGGGCACTCAGTGGAATGAAGCAAGCAAACTGGTTAGCTATTGCATGGGACCTCCCTATGTTGGAAAATGAATGCCATCCATGAGCCTTCAGACCCTTCTCTTCTTGTGTGTGGGAGTCTGTTATCCTCATTATTACTTTCAAGGGAGTTAATCCTCTTTCTTGAAAAAGCACAGTGTTACAGATACTTTGACAGTCTTCCACAGCTATCACTAAATAATAATCACAAATAAAGCCTGCAAAAAGTTTCTTCAATAGTCAGTTAGAAAGGCATTTATCTAAGTCAAAAACAATAGCAAAGAATGACTACTGGACGGAAAAAGTCTGACTGCTTCAGTAACAGGGGCCATGAACCAGAAAACTGATAAGACAGTAATGTAAAGCACATGTTTGAGCGCTGAGTTGAACATCATGCTCAGGAGTTTCTTTAATAGCTTTTTTTATGGCAGGCAGATATCTATTAGTAAATGTCACACTCTGTACTGCATCATACAAAATAGTTTCTTTCTTAAAAATTCAATCACTTTCTAAGCCAAACACTTTTTCTTAGAGTAATCCAAACCACAGTTTTGATCCTTAAAAATCGTAAACGTTACAAACACCTCATATTTCTTAAAATTAACATGTTCCTAGGAATCTTGATCTATTCATTATTAGAATTTGAAGTAATAGTAACACATTTATGTTGTAGTTACTATTGCCATGCACTGATTTAAGTGCTGTTTGAAACTAATTTAATCTTTATAACAACACTGTAGAGCAAACATTACCCTTCACTTTACAGATGTAACAGAGGTGAAGAAAGGGTAAAAGCTGTATCCATAGTTACGTATAAGGAAGCTTGAGTTCAAACTCAGGTGGTCCTGCTTTTGGTCTGTGCTCTTGAATATTATATATGTATAGAAAATATATAATTTATAAATATACTTTTACAATATATAATGTTTAAAATATATATTTTTTGTTGTACTAAATGTTGAACCCAGGGCTTGGGGCCTACTGGTCTGTGCACTACCACTAAATTATATCCCCAGCCCCTGGGGTGCTCATTTAAGAATGCAGGCCTAAGTTTGTTTCCTTCTATTTCTTTATCTTAGATGCTGACATTTAAATTTACTATGATTAATTGTGATCATTCAATCCGAGTGTTCTGAATTATAAAGTATGTAGCCTAGATATACTCAACAATAAAAAATAAGTAAGAAAAATGACTACAACTTTGTTCTGCAATAGGTTGCTATTAGTTGGCTTGCAGTTCTGTACTGTTCTCAGCATCTTTCAACATTTTGCAGAAATGCCCTTCACGGCATTTTCTAACCAAAGAAAGGGATATTTATTACTTTAAAAGTTAAACCATCTGTTGTTAGTAGATAGAGCACTTACAACTGTGGCTTTCCTATTGTCTTAGCTACTTTCTGTTTCTAAGACACAATACCCACAATCCACAACTTGAAGAAACTAAACCTTAAAGGTTTATTTTGGCTCACAGTTTGTAGAGATCTCAGTCCATAGTCTGCTAGCTACAAGGCAGTGTGGCATGGCAGAGGAACATTGCTCATGGCAAGGTGGGCCGGAAGCAGAGAGCAATCAAGGAGGGAGGAAGGGAGATAGACCTTGGCAGGCCACACCCCCATGATTCAATTATATCCTAAAAGCCCTATATCCTAGGAGCAACTAAGGCTTTAGGGGACATCTAGGTATAATAAACCACAAAACCTACAAAAGGGTGATGAGAAGTGTTTTGTACAAAGTTTTCATGGCCAAAGATAAGACCACAATCTACTATTATGGGAGGAAGGTTGGAAAAACACCTAGCTATATCAAATAGCTCAAGTAAGTTTCCCAAAGCATCTGAGATAGTCAAGTGGTTCTGTATCTTTGGACTACAGTATGACCAGGAAGTGAGAAGTCACCATATCCAGATTATAAAATCCAAAAGCATTTGTTATTTGCAGGAGAGATTAGTCAGGAAAAGAAAAACCTTCATGCTATATGTATTATATTTTCAGGAAAACAAAATTATGTCAAAAAAATCTTAAAATGTTTCTAGTAACAAGGAAGGACACATAAATTATAAGTTAAAATGTATCCAACATTACATAAGATATGTACAAGGTCATTTAGTGTCATGATTTTATTTTTGGGAAACAAAAATATATTTTTTTTCAAAAGATTTCATCATCAGTTATAATTGTTTGAAACCTCAGTAATGGTTTTACATATCAATAACCCAAATTCAGGGATTATCAGAAACTTCATTGTGTTGAGAACAAACTATGCTACTCTACCAATATACATGTATCTATGACTGCAGATGTGATACTGGATAGGGTTAGTGCAGTTCTGAGGAACTGGTAGCCTCTACAGCTTGCAGATTTTGTAACCTGAATTACAGGGAAAGTGAGACTACCTAAAATTGTTGGGAAAGTTTGTAAAATTGTAGACTGGGGCAGGTGGTGTAGCTCAGTATTAGAGCATGTACTTAGAGTAGACAAGGCACTGTTTGAGCACTTCCACTATAAAATCAAAACAAAATAATAACAAAGACTCTTTATAAAGTATTCAAAACTGCTTTAAAAAATCCATTGTGAAATAACAGCAATGACAATGTTCCAGGGATATGTTCTGGCCAAGAGAACTTTAGTGTAGAGGAATGGACCTATGAAGAATTGAACATGATTAAACTTTAAAAAGTTTTTTTTATCTTTTCCAGATGTTTAGCCAAATGCTTTAAGAGTGATTTTATATCTCTTTCTAAAAAGAGAAACTTCCTGTTTGTATGTATGAAATCTAATATCTAACACAGATCTCAGGCTATATTATGCATTTAATATATTCTACAAAAAAGATAGGAAGTTTTGGAAAGGGAAAAGTTAAGATACTTTGCCTAATTTTTTAGAAAAACAAAATTCCATTTTATATGCTTTGAATTCATTGGTGCCTCTTATATATTAAGCACCTAGTAAAGATTTATTAAAACATAAAATGAACGATGCTCCCAAAATAAATAAGTACATTCTAATTATCTCATACTATTGTTTAAATATAAAATGTCCTCAGAAGACTCACGTGTCTTGTATTAGCTTGATCCTCAATGCAGCAATGTTCAGAGGCGAGCCAAGAATGATGTTGCATCATAAGGACACTAACCTTATCAATGGATTGATTTATCAATGAATTAATAGCTGATTGGGAGGTGGGACCAGATGGAGAAGTAGGTCACCAGAGGCATGCCTTTGAAGGGTGTATATTACTTTCCTATCACTTGGATAAAATGCCTCACGCCTGCAATGTAAAATTTATCTTGGCTCATGGTTTCAAAGGATTTAGTCCATGGTCCATTGACTCCCAGGCAGAAATGAAATGGCAAAAGAGCACAACAGAGGAAATCTGCTCACCTCCTGGCAGCCAGGAAGCAGAGCAAACGCACCATTCCAGGTCACACCCGCAGTTACCCACTTCCAACCAGGCCCCACGCCCTACAACACATCCTGCTATGAGCTCATCAGTGGATGACCCCCTGATGAGTACAGCACCCTTGTGATCCATCACGTTCCAAACACAGACCTGTGTCACACATTCTATATCTAAACCATAACAAAGGGTCTATCTTGTCTCAGCCCCTTTCTCTCTGCCTCTTTTCCTGCTCTTTCCTCGCTGCCAGGAGATAAGCAGCTTTCCTTTACCAGGCCCTCTCCACCGTGATATTTCTGCCCAGCCCACAGGGCTAAAAGCAATAGACCTTTGGCTGAAACTTTTGAAACCATGAGCTAAAATAAGTTTTTCATCCTTAGGTTGTTTTTCTCAGATATTTGGTCACCGTGACAAAATACTAACCTCAGTACCACACCTTATTTCATCTAAAACTTAAAAAGTAATATACAAATTGAATTCTTAGTGAATGGTATTCACATTAAATGCTCCAAGATAGGTTGCTTTATAAAGGAATCTGAGATACAGATTTTTTAAGTAAAAGGTTATTGAGATGTAATTCACATACTGTAGAATTCAACCTTTTTTTGTATTTTTTGAGATAGGGTCTCACTATGCAGTTCAGGCTGGCCTTGAGCTCATTTTATAGCCCAGGCTGGTCTCGAACTCACAATGATCTGCCTGCCTCAGCCTCCTGAGTCCTGGGATTATAGGTGTGTGCCATCATGCCTGGTGAATTCAACCCTTTAAGTGTACAATTCAGTGGTTTTCAGTATACTCACAAAATTGTGAACAATTGGCATCACCCCCAAAAGAAACTCTGCTCATTAGAAGCTACTTATTGCTTCCTAGTCCAGCCACTGGCAACCACTAGTTTACTTTCTGCTTCTCTAGTTTTACCTGTTCTGGACATTTCATACAATATGTGGTCTTCTAAAATATCTAGTGGACTAAGGCTGTAGCTAAGTAGTAAAGCACTTCCTAGTATACACAAGGCCCAGGAATAAGCCCTAGCACCAAACACAAACAATAAAACTACATAAATACCTAGCTTCTTGCACTTAGCATGATGTTGTTAGGGTTCATTCCTGTTATTATAGCATGTATCAGTACTTTTTTTTCTTCTCTCTCTACCTCTGAGCTATACCCCCCTAACCTAGTACTTCATTTCTTTTTATGGTCAAATAATGTTCTATTGTATAGAAATACCACATTTTGCTTATCTGTGTATCAGTTGATGGACATTTAAACAGTTCATACTCTTTGGAAAGTATGAACAATGCTGCTGTGAACATTCATTGTGCAGGTTTTTGAGCAGTGTGTGTTTTAAATTCTGTTGGCTGTGTATCTGGTAATGAAACTGCTGGACCCTGACAACTTTGTTTAAATGTTTGATAACTACCAATTTTTCTAAATAGTTGTACTATTTTATAATACCACCAGCAACATATGAAAATTCCAATTTCTCTACATACTTGTCAATATTTGTTACCATCTGACTTTTTAATTTTAGCCATCCTGGTTAGATGGGAAGTAGTATCTCACTGTTTTGATTTGCATTTCCCTATTGACCAATAATGCGAAGCAGCTTTTCATGTGGTGTTTGGTTATTTGTATATTTTTGGAGTAATATCTGTCAGTATCCTTTAGCCATTTGAAATTGAGTTACTTATCTTTTTGTTCTGGACTTACAGTGTTTGATATAGATAGAAGTCCTTTATCAGATATGTAATTTGCAAAATTTTCTCTCACCCTGTGAGTTGTGTTTTCATTTTCCTTATGACATTCTTTGAAGCACAAGAATTAATTTTTAAAAATTGAACAATATTTATTTATTTTTCTCTTTCCTGTGCTTTTGGTGTTTGTGATGGTTAGTTTTATTTGCTACAAAGAATAATCATGCTTGGTTTAATTCTTGTAAATAGGTTATGTTGATTAAGTTTGACTGTGTTGCCTTGATTAGCTTAAGTGGCATCTGGAGGGCTGGCATGGTACACACCTGGCTGTGTCTGAGTGGGTCACGGAGCTGTGACCTTGGTTACTATATCTGGTCCCTTGCCTCTTCCTCTCTGGCCCTGTTCCCACCTTTGCTCTGCTTCCTGGCTGCCGCCATGTGAGCAGCTTTGCTGCACTACACATTTCTGCCAGGATGTTTCTGCCGTGGGGCTAGCTAACCATGGACTGAATGCTCTTAAAACTAGAGCCAAGTTAAATCTCTTCTTTAGGTTGTGGGTGTCAAGTCTTGTGTCTAGCAATGGGAAGGCTAATACACAAGATTACTTGGAAATCAAATACCAAGATTTTGAAAATACCTGCATGATATAAGTTGTAAAGCCTCCTGAGAGTTTTTAAATGGACTTGTAGAAGTGAGTGGCAAAACCACATTCCCTCACAAAGCCATCAGGTGACTCTCCAAATCTTTATCTTCCTCACACCATCTCTATTCATCAGTTTCCTAGCTTCTTCATCCTGTTTTTGGTCTTTTTCTGTTCTTTTTTTACCCCCATCCCCTGTTTTTTGTGTGTGTGTGTCTTTTTTTAGACAGGGTCTCACTGTGCATTTTAGGCTGGCCTCAAACTCGCAGTGATCCTTCTGCCTCTGTTTTTGGTCTTTACCTCATTAAGAACACTTCTTTAACCTACCAGTTTTCACCTTCATTAGACATAACTAGTATTAATGTCTCTTTTGCTGTTCTGAAATGCTATTCAAAGATATCTAAACAGACAATTTTAAAGAAAGAAATAGAGTCTCCTTATTATAAAATAGGGTAGAATGCATTCAGGTTTTAGTGTTTACAAAACAGTATCTTAGAAATCACATCCTTTGATAATTAGCAGGGAATAGGGAATAGGATATGACTGGGAACAGAGACTAGTGCAAAAACCTTAAGGAAGGTTTATGGTAGGCTTTTCAGGATAGTATTATATCTTGGCATGATAGCACACAACTATAATTCTAGCAACTCAGAATCTGAGGTAGGGTGCTCACAATTTTGAGGCCAACGTGGACAACTTTGTGAAACTCTGCCTTAAAAATACATACATAAATAAATAGGGGTAAAAATGCTACTCAGTGCTCTTGAGTTCAATCCCCAATACTATACTTTAAAAGTTTTTAAAAACTTAAAGAATGTAAAAATATTCATATGACATTAAATATTATATAGAGATATATAAGTATCATAACAGTAATATGAAATATTTTAAAAATAACATTGCTAATGAAATGCAATAAAATCTAACTAATATTAACTAATTTTATATTTGCTTTGAGCCTATTAATATGTGTCTCCAATCTCCTTTATTATGTGTATCAGTTGGTTTTGTTGCTTTTTCAGCAATTACATTACTGCAAAGTTGGCTAACATGGTCTACATTTCTTTCCAATGTGTAAGTCACACAGTTTGGTATTAAGTTTTGGTATTTTTCCTAAAAAATTCTTAAATTTAATTATCAAGTCTTTAAAAATTTTATCTAAATGAGAACAATGGATTTGCTAATCAGTATCATTAAGCATGTTCTTATCTATCACAAGGATGGAAATTCAAAGATCTTGAAGAAAAATATTTTCCTAAAGTAATGTAAGTTTTCTAAGTAATGCTGTAATTTTTTTCATGTTAGTAAGATTACTGTATTCTCACTTTCTAGCAGCATAAAAGAAGAGGTCATTTCACTTTTCTGGTGATTTTTTTTTTTTGATTGTTGTCCTTTTGAGACAGGGTTTCACTATACAAATCAGGCTGGCCTTGAAATCACTTGGTCACTGAGGCTGGCCTCGAACTGGTAAAATCCATGGAAGTAGCTAATGGGTTCAAAGTATCAAACATGATGTCTAAAATTCTGGCTAATGCAGATGGCTTGGGGTTAATGTTAACTGACCTGTGGCTGGGATTTTCATGTGCCATCTTATTAGACCTTCACAACAACAGTGTAGAGATCATGATTCTCATTTGAAAGATATAGACAGTGAGATTCAGAAAGGTCAAGTGTCTTAGTTACTTTCTTGTTGCTGAGACAAAATATCTAACACTCACTAGTCTAGGGAGGAAAGGTCTATTTTAGCTTATTGTGTGTAGAGGTTCAGTGCATAGCTGGCTGGCTGCCAGGCAGGGCAGCATGCCAGAGGAGAAGCAGTCAGTAGTGTAGCAGGCCAGAAGCAGCACAACTTCCTTCTTTCCCTTTTTATTCCAGCCAGGCTATAAGCATATTGGTTGGTGCCATGGACACCCAGAGTGGATCTTCCTTCTTCAGCAAATCGCATCACCCACACCCAGAACCACACTAAAATCAATCAGCAGGCCAGCCCAGTATCACATAACCATGATCCCATGGCTCTCAAAACCTCCACCTGTAAGCACATGAGGCTTTGAAGGGGACATCTAGATATAAAATACAACATGAAGTTAACCAATGCACACAAATAATAAACCAGGTATCTTGGTGCATGCTTTATAATCTCAGTGCTCTGGGAGGTGGAGACAAGAGGACTGCAAATTGGCCCAACCTTGGCAATTTAGCAATTTTGCAAGACTTTGTTTCAAATAAGAAAAAGGACTGTGATATAGCTCAGTGCAAAGGCCCTGAGTTCAATCTCCAGTAGTATTACAGATATAAAAATAAATCTAGACAATCTATAAAAATAAATCAGCCTAAATATGGCAATTTTTCAGTATTTTCGGTGTTTGAGGGCATGTAGACGAGATCTGGTACATTCAGGGTGGTACAGCTGTAGACCGAGGGCATAGAGAGTAGTTATTAGATTATTCACAGTAAGGCCATGACTTTATGTGTTATTTTTTCTGTCTTAAAAATTATAAATCCTTCATTGAAAAGGCTTCTAATGAATGATAATTCAGTTGTCTTGAGTGTCATTAGCTCCCAGATTTTGGTCTCTAATAAAATTTCCTCCTAAAATGAATCTGACATCCTTGGAGAAATGGCTGATTCTAGGTATGAGGACAGGAACTACGTGAGATGAACTGTAATGTCTTGTGCTAAAAAAGCAAGGAAGTTATCAAGTAGTAGTGGGGCATTTCACAAAACACAGGTTCCGATCTATAATTTGAGAACAAGGTATACGTCAAAAAGACTAATGACAACAATTGATGGAAATTTCAAATTTATAAAAATCCTACAATTACTGTTCATAATGATATTACAAAAGTAATTCATTGGTCACCAATATTTCAGATAGGGCTGACTCTAAGGTGTATGGTGTTTTGCATAAATATTTTTTCCAGGTCTCCTATCTATAGAATAACTTGATTAGAAAATATATTATAAAATGCATGGGCCCCTGTGAAACGGGAGGTATGATAAAAATATACAGTGAATGTTTAAATTTTTAAAAATATATTATAGCAAAAGTTATATTGCCATTAATCCCTCTTAAAATATTTCCCCTTGCTTTGAACACACATGTCCCATCATTCTTACCACTTTCAGAAGCAGTTCTAGAAGTCCTCTTTTGTGAACCTCTTTACATAATGGGATCAAAGCTATAGTGAATGCTGCTGCTGGATTCCATCCAATGGGAAATTAGACTTTAAAAACAGTAGGGTGCGTCCTCATCCACCTTATTCACCAGATCTGGCACTGTGCAACTTCTGGTTCTTTCTCAAAATCAAATGACTTTGGAAGGTAGGTGTTTTTAATTGATTGAGAACATTGGGGCAGCCACTTACAGTATAACAAAAGACCCTGATGAAAGGATTTTCAGAAGTGCTTGAGAAAGTGGCAAGAACAATGGGATAAGTGTGTTCAGAGCGATGGGGAATACTGTGGGGAGGGCGCTGATGGCAATGGGTTATTTAGTATAGTTTTTAAAAATTTAAACATTTTAAATTGTTAAATACTTTAATCAAACTATTTTTGATCATACCACATGGGTTTGATCTGGCTCTTGGGAGAGCGGAGTTGTTGCTTGAAGAACTGGCTTGTCTCATGCAACGTAGAGTGTTGATGAGGAATCAGCATACTCGGCATGGGGACCTGAAGAGAACCAGCTTGTTGGAACACCAGAGAGATGGTAGTGACACAGACAGAGGCCAGCCTAGTTCAGTGTGTTCAGGACAAAGCTCCTAAAACATGCCATCTCCCTTGTGAAAGAAAGAGAAGGATGAAACATCCCTCCAATGCTGCAGCTTTTGGTCCACAGAGAAATGGCTGCAAGTTATAAACAAGCTGTCCAAAGTCAAAGACAAAGGGACAATCTTTAAAAAGTAAGTGAAATGTGACTTGTCAGTGCAAGCAAGCTTCCAAAGATTATCAGGATGCAAAGAGGGCTGAACTAGTCCATACCTTGCTAGACTCTAGTAGATATTGTGATTAAAGATCAAACTGATTCTTTAATAATCATAAAGAATTGTTATATAAAAATAGTATTAATAAGGTAATACATTAGAGCTATTTTAATGTATGAAGAAACACATTCTGTGTTTAACCATTAAAGTGAAATAAAAACATATTCACATGAAAACATGTATGTGAATATATATTTTAAAATGTGGCCAAACAAGCAATCAGATTATGAATGGACAAGCTGTGGTTATCCATATAATGGAATGCTAGTCAGCAATGGAAAGTAACAGGCTATTCATCCAGAATCAGTGAATATTAAATGCATTTTAGCTAAGAAAATCATTATTGAGGATGGGAATTCATTATTATCCTGTCTTGGGTATGATTGAAATTTTCTATGGTAAAAGTCTTAAGAGGGTATTTCAATACAACATTTTCATGACATCACAATGTCTAGGTGCTGCATAAATGTAATTAAAACTCCGTGCTCTTTAGCCAGAAGCTGTAACTTCTAAAATGTTGCACATCAGACTGCTACTTCATGAAGATTAAATCTGGTAATGTAAATAATTTTATTATCTTAAAAGATAAATATGAAGCATTTCTGAATGATTTCTAACATAATTTTAGGAGGAAAAGCTTACTGATTTTTTAGTTTTAAAAATTTAATTTGCCTATGCCTGGCAGTTGGTAGAGTGCATGCCTACCATGTGCAAGGTCCTGGGCACACTCCTTAGCAACACACGTACACAAACACACACACACACACACACACACACCCCTAAGTACTAGAAAAGTTGTAGAAAGCATGACAAACATGACCTGCTAGGTCCATGTATTGGTCAATGAGGATGTCTGTCAAAGAAGTTTTCCTAAAGCTGCATGTTTACACTTGTCTTTTCTTTAACTTGAAACTGATGTTTAAGAGCAGCAAATAATTTCTCCTGGATTAATTAACTGAGTATTAAGATGATGCTCACAGAGTTCTGTTTCCCTACAACATAGCACCACCAATAAGTTTTCCCCAGCTATTTTAAGCAGTAGTTGAAACACACTGTACTTTAACACTTGTATTATCTTCTTCCCTTTAAAATTAAAATAATCCTAAAAACTTATGAAGGGACCTGGGCATGTTGGTGCATACCTGATATCCCAGCACTTAGAAGGCTAGGTAGGAGGATCTCAAGTTTGAGGCCAGCCTATGTGTTTAGCTAGACCATGTTTCAAGATAAAAATAATAAGGGATGAGTATGTAGCTCAGTGGTAGAGTGTCTTAGTTACTTTACTTTCCTTGCTGGGACAAAATACCTGACACCCCAAATTAAGAAAGGAAAGGTTTATTTAGTTCACAGTTTGTGGAGATTTCAGTCCATACTCAGCTGGCTCCAAGGCAGAGTGGCACATGGTAGCAGGCAATAGTTGATGGCAGCAGAGAAACAGCCAAAGCAACAAGAGCAAAAGGGAAGGGTGGAGGCAAGCAGCCTCTTTCTCTCCCTTACATATGCAAACTATCCACCCCAGCGCAGGTGTAGAACTCACACTCATGAATCAATCATAAAATCTAAAAGCTTGCCCCATGAGGCTTTGGGGGATCACATCCAGACACAAACTATAACATTCCACCTCTGGGCCCCCAAAGATGCATGTACATCCCTTTATGCAAAAGACATTTTAGTCCATCTCTAGAACTTGCCAAAGTCCTAACAGTTTCAGGATTGCTGAAAAGTCCAAGTCCGAAGTCTTCTCTGAGATGTAAGGCAAACTCTTAACTGTGAGCCCCTGTACAAATGAAAAGTTTGTACAAAAGCAAGTCCAAACTCCAGCAGGGCTAACATTATGTCCTGTAGTTCCCTGTCCAGCATCTGAAGCAATTTATGGCAAGTTGAGAGCTCCAGAGGGCTTGAGTGACTCCACCCCTATAGCACTTTTGGTGGTTACAGCTCCCACGGCTTCTCTCTTAGGCCCACTTTGCTCCCTCCTTGCAGCTTTCCTTAGACAATTCATGTTCCTGGCTCTTCCAAACTTCTGAGGCCTCCACTGAACCTCTGGCTTCTCATTCACAGCTGCACATACTGCTCTCCCAGGGGAACACTGCCTGGCCTCCTAGGCCTTCCGAAATCGAGGTGGAAGCCTTCTTAACCTCAGAACTTTTGCATTCTGCATGTGCCTAAATCCAGTGCTACATGGATGATGCCAAGGTCTGCTGCCACCTGGAGAAGTAGCCAAGCTTTCTGTTGGCCATATGGATCGAGTGCCTGGATCGCTGGGCACCCTGAATCAAATTCTAAGGAGCAAATTCTCTCTGCTGCCGCCATTCTGGAACGTGGTGCTCCATGGCTTTCTCTTTAAAGCAAAGTATTTCTTCTTTGCAGTTTTGAGGCTGCAAAGGGTAGAGACTTCCTGCTCCTACTGATGCCATCAGGCCATCTTTTCTATTCTCCTGTTCCTCTTCAGCAATGGAGATCTCCTCAGTTCTATCTTTGTAATCCACAGCTTGACTGGAGCTTTCTTTATGGCTAAGCTCACAATGTTTTAAATAATACTGCTGGGCTCTTTGCTCTTTTTTTTTTTTTTTTTTTTTTTTTTTTGGCGGTACTGGGGATTGAACTCAGGACCCTGCGCTTGCTAGGCAGGCGCTTATTCCACTGAGCTATATCCCCAGCCCCGGGGCTCTTTGCTCTTGATTCTCAATATAAATCTGGCTAAAAGCCCCCAACAATATCCATGCCACTGCCTTAACATTCAACTGCCTTAAAATTTCTTTTGCCAGGTTTATTAGTCCACCACCCTTAATCTAAGTCTCAGGCAAAGTCTCTGGATACAAGCAAAATGCAGACAAACTTTCTGCTAAGCACACACATCGTCTGGAGTCTAACAACCAATGCAGTCCTTCGCAGCAGAAACCTCCCAACCCTGGCCTTTGCCAGCAGGATTTCTGTCAGCCTTCTGGTCTTCTGACCAGAATCTCCCATACAGAACAGCTGAAGGCATCTAGTCCTTCTCTTTCAGGAGACGTCTCTGAACATTTCCAAACACTTCCTACAAGCCATTTCCAAAGGCTTTTGAACCACATGGTCAGATATAGTCACAGCAATGACCTCGCTTCTCTGGTACCAAATTCTGTCTTACTTACTTTATTCTCATTGCTGGGACAAAATACCTGACCTCCCAAATTAAGGAAGGAAAGGTTTATTAAGCTCACAGTTTGTGGAGATTTCAGTCCATACTTGGCTGGCTCCAAGGCAGAATGGCACATGGCAGAGGACAACAGTTGATGGCAGCAGAAAAACAGCCAAAGCAACAAGAGCAAAAGGGAGGAGTGGAGGCAAGCAGCCTCTTTCTCTCCCTTACATATGCAAACTGTCTGCTCCAGGGCGGTTGTAACATTCATATGCATGAATCAATCATAAACTCTAAAAGCCTGCCCTAAGACTGCATGAGGCTTTGGGGGGATCACATCCAGACACAAACCATAACATAGAATATACCTGAGTCAATCTCCAATACCAAGGAAAAAAAATTCATGAAGGGGCTGGGCATGGTAGAACACTTACCAAGCATGCACAAGGGTCTGTGTTCAATCCCAGCAACACAACACACACACACACACACACACACACACACACACACAATTATAGGGAAATTTTGAAGTGAGGAACATTCTATATCTTAATAGAGATGTGGGATACACAGGTATAGGCATGTATCACAATTGAGGAATTTACATTTAACATTTGTAGCTGGGCATGGTGGCACATATCTCCCAGGGTTCTTGGAGGCTGAGTTAGGAAGACTGCAAATTTAAGTCCAGCCTGGGCAATTTAGTGACTTGGCAAGACTGTGTCTCAAAATTAAAAAGGCCTGGGGATTTAGCTCAATGTGAAGGGCCTGGGTTCAAACTCCAGTACTGAAATAAAATCAAATAACACAAAACAGCTTTGTACCTGTGTATAAATTTTACTTAAGATGGAGAAGTTATCAACAGATATTTAGTTCTAGTTAATGACATAGATGCTGAATTATTTAGAAGCTACTGATTTCTATATTTTGAAATGCATCAAAAATAATGTGGATTGATGAATATGTAGGGAAATTGATAGATACATGATAAACCAAGAATAGTTAAATTTGAATGGTGCAGTCTATGGTAGATATACAATGTTCTTTATAAGATTCTTTCAACTTGCTATATGTTTGTAAATTTTCATAATAAATGTTTGAGAAAACAATCTAGAAATGTGATGGATCCTACATCAACAGAAAATGTAGGTAAGGATAGTGCTATTAGACCTATATTCTGCTTACCATATGTTAAAGCCTTTTTTTTGTACTAAGAATCAAACTCAGGACCTTGTGTTTGCCAAGCAGGGAGGTGCTTGTGCAGCTGAGCTACATCCCTGACCCATTCAAGCCTTTTATACTTAACCTAGTTTCTGGAATTCAATTTCTTGGAGTTTTATTTACTTTAAGTCTAGTTACCTCATCCTTTTTCTACTTTGAATTTCTGGTTTAGTATTTTCAAATATTTATCATTCAAAAAAAATTTTTTCCTACTCCTTTGGGGCTTCTATTCATGGCTTATTCTATTTTGTTTCTTTTTTTCTTGCTTGCTTGATTGCTTTTTTTGTTCGATTTTGGTTTTGGTTTTTTAAGATAAGTCTCTCTGTGTATCCCGGTTGGTCTCATACTAGCTTTGTACTCCAGGATGGCCTTCATGACATTCCTGCCTCAGCTTCTTGAATAAGGGCTTACAGGTGTGAACCCCCACCCCCTGCCCCAAGGCTTACTGTATTCTTAAAGCTCTGATGTGGGTGTAATGAGAGAACAGAGCGGTTCAGTGGATGTCTAAGTTGGGGATGCCTACACTCTTCTAGTCTAATGCCACTGCAGCTTCTTTGGGCCGACTCCTAGTGCACCAGGCTACCTTCTGATTCCCATGTAGGTCTGCAAAGAGAATGCAGTGTTTCTTTTGAGGGTTTCTGGCCTCTGTGATAGTGATTCCTCAGGCAAACCAACAAGGTAGCTTGTGATTAAGAGTTGACTACATTAACTATAGAAGATCAGCTTTTACTGGCTCAGCTTTTACTACTGCATCCCAGCGGACCCTGTTCTTCAGAGACATCTCTATTTGTTTCACACAAAATTGTTCACTAAATTTACTTCACAAAAAGAACCATGTTCATATCTTTTTCTCTTTAAAAGTGAATTTGATGACAACTCTTTAAAACACTGAATTAATATGACTGAACCTTCTTGAGCCAAGTCTTCACATCTCTATTCTATTGTATTGATTTGAATACCTATAAAGAGATGAAATTTATTTCTCTGATAGGGATTCCAAAAAGTTCATTGCTTAAGACCTACTCCAGATTCACTTTATATTTTCTGCATTTTTCTTTTGTTGCTGTTAAGAAAAACAGTAGGGTAAAAGTAAATAAATAGATAAGTATGTGTGTATTCACACATATATCACTCTGTCCAAAAGCTAACACATGCTTGTATGTGTAAATATGTGTATATACATACACAAAGCTATTGAAAAATGTATTTTACAACTGAAATTCTTGAAAACACCAGCTATCTCCAGAAATTCCATTCTGAGGCATGGTGGTGCTCGCCTATAATTCCAGCACTCACGGGACTAAGGTAGGAGGACTGACACGAGTTTGAGGCCAGTCTGGGCTACATAGTGAGACGCTGTCTCAAAAACCAACAAAAGAAATGAACAAATAAAACCCATAGAAATTCCATTGTGAAAAACAGTGACTAACATTTAATTCATAATTTCTGGATGATCACAAAAGGCATAAATTAGTAAGGCCAAAATTGTGAGAAACCATGAGTTTTGTGTATTTGGCACCACTTGAATGTATTCACCTAGCATTCTAACCGCCCTCACTAGAATGGCCGAGCAACAGAATGCTAGTTAAATCTCCGATGTGAAAGGCATTGAGCGATCCTAAATTTCATGTGCAACAAAGCAGAGGGTTAACTAGCCAACTAACAAACTAACAAAGACACAACATAGAAGATACAAAGAGGGCTGAAGTAGTCGTTACCTTGCTGATAATTTAATCATGTTATTATATAAAGGAGTACTAATAAAGTAGTACACTGGACACTTCAATAATTCATAAAAAGTCTTATATGGAATATTAATAACATAATACATTAGAGGTTTTTCATAATTATAAAGAGGGCATTCTCTATTTACCATAAATATTATTACTCATTACATAAATATACTCATTATTACATAAATATATTTGTATCTATTGCACAGATAGTTATTCATATTACATTATTATACATTCAATTATTATATATATATTATTTACTTATATAATAGATAAGGCAGTATGCGTTAACCATGCTTCAGGATTCACTTTTATGTTAAGGCTATATCAAAAATACTATCTAAACCTCTCCATAAGATGTATGAAATTCTAACATGTAGAAATTCAACATGGCTTGATTAATCACCAGCTATACACATTTATCAACCCTATTATTTCCTAACTCCTACTTTCATGAATTAGGAGAGATTAGAGATATTCAAATGAGATATAACCATGGATGGGAGGTGTAGCTCAGTGGCAGAACACTTGCTCTCACCTGAATGAGGCCCTCGCACTGAAAACCTTGGGTCAGCTTTTACTACTACATCACAGCGGACCCTGTTCTTCAGAGAAATCTCTATTTATTTCACACAAAATTGTTCACTAAATTTACTTTACAAAGCTTAATGTACTTTGTTTAAAATTGCTGCTGGTACATTATTAACGTTTTGGTCATGCATAAAACAGATTTTCTTTCTGTTATTACCCATGAAGTAAAACAGGGAGATGAGTATGATTTTATGGTATTTTTGGTGGAGAGTTTTTATATTATTTGGCAACACATGAAACATTTACTGAGATATGAGAGGTAAAGCTTTTCAAGGGCACAAAGCCTGTGCAAGTCTTTCCAGGTAAGCCGTTAGATGTAAACACCTGGTGTCATCCTCATATGTCCAGGCTGGTCTCGGGGTTGTTGTGTTAGGTGCTCTCCGCCTCCTCACCTTCATCTGGCCTCTCTCGCTTCCCATAGTGCCTATATGACGTGTGGAAGTCTTCACTTTTTAATGTTTTGCACTTCTGTATTGCCTACATTTTCAAAGATATATATATATATTTCTTAAATTTGATTGTATATTACAGATGTCCACAGTGGTGCACACCGCAGCTCCATGACTACCCATATTTGTTTCCCAAGTCTCTCTGTGTCCCCAGACTATCTAGCACAAGCCCTCATTAGTAATTACGTCCATGTTCTGATGTTAAGACGGATATTCCTGTAAGTCATGATTTCAAGAAATTTTCCCAGAGTGCTGACTGCTCTACTTCCTTTATTTCATCCCCTCACCTCCTTTGGAAAGAACTTGGGAAAACAGGTTCTTCTTCCAAGTACTGTTTGTTACAATGGGTATGTTACAGGCAGACTTTTCTCCAAAGTGAAGCAAAAATAGTAGAGGAGCAAAGTTAAAGTCATACAGAGTTGTGGGTGTGCAGCACCTGAAAAAAATTAAAAGATCAGAAAAGAATTTTTGTATTTTAGAAACTGAGGGGGGCCTTCAGGCCTCGTTGGAAACACATGACCAGATAAAATACTGTTTTAAAAATCCAACAAGATCTACAGATGTGCTAGCATCTCGGTACAAAAAATTCCAGAGTATCCAGGCATGGTGGTGCATACCTGTAATCTCAGTAGTTGGGAGGCTGAGGCAGGGGGGATCACTGAGTTCAAGGCCAGCCTAAACTACACAGTCTAACCTCTCAAAAAATCTAAATAAAAAAACAAAAATCTTGGAAATATATATATTCTGGTACTGGAGATTGAACCCAGGGCCTTCTCTCTGAGCTCAGCTGCATCCCTAGTCCTTTTTACTTTTTATTTTCAAACAGTGTGTTGCGAAATTACTCAGGCTGGCCTCAAACTTGCTATCTTCCTGCCTTCCTTCCCAGAGGCCTGAACTCTCCTGGCTGTTAGTTTTATATTTTAAACGTTCTTACTAACTGAATGTCAGCATGAACTGATATTTTGTCGTGTTCTTAAGTTTTTTCCTTTCCCTGTGAGACCTCAGACCTTTCTCTGCAGCCCCTGCAGCTTCTGCCCTAGACAGCTAGCAGCTGGGACTACTCCCAAGAGGCCTCAGTCTCCAAGGTAGCACCATTAGCTGGCTGATTGAGCCTGTTTCCGCGCAGAGAGAAAAACTAGTGAGTCACACCATTCCTTTCCTAACAAAAGGACATTGTAGTCCTTTGTAGTCCATTGTAGCAACTCTCTTGCTTGCAACTTGCGATTGCAAACTACAATAATGGGGTCACGAGGTTCAGCACCAGTATTCACCTCTTAAATGGCATTGTAAGGTTCTGATTTGGGTGTGCCCCCTTAGACTACGTGATTCTTTAAAGCTGGGACGCTTTCATTTATTTTTGTACCCGAATCTTAGCCACACTGTGCCCAGCTCATGAAATCGCTGAGCAAACCTGCAATGGGAGGACAGGAAGTCGCGCGCTACTCAGAACTTGAGCAAAAGGGGTGCCCTCCTGAGGCGTGGGTACACCGTGTGGCCGACAGAGGGCGCGCGTATGCCAATCGTTGCAGGGCTGTGTACCTTCGCGCTGTACTTAAGTGTTTATTACCTTGTCCCAGAAGCCACACGACTAAAACTGGCCAGAAACTTACATTTAAACCTGCACAGACATGTTAGGATAGCATCAGTTGGGCAGAACAGATCCACATTACATTTAGTCCGAAGACACAAGAACACTACAGACAAACAGTTTCCTGGTCAGTCTTTGGGAAATTTTAATAATTTTTAAATTGGAAGGCAAGACATTTACTTGGTGAGCTAGTGCATGTAATTCAACTTCCACTTTTATTGGAAGAGCAAACTAAGTTGGAGAGGATACATCAGCATAAAAATTATGCTTCTTTCAAAATTGGACTTCAGGCATGTGCTAAAAACTTCGGAGAATTGGAATAAAGCTCTCTCGCTCTCTCTCCCCACCCCTAGAGATAAAAACCACAGGGTGCTGTACCACAGGGTGCTGTACCACTGGGTAGAAATACATACACACACACACACACACACACACACACACACACACACACACGACAAAAGAAAAGAAAAATTTAAAAATATATTGGGCTAGGCATGTGGCTCAGTGGGAGAACCCTTGCTTACTATGCATGAGGCCACAGGTTTTAACACCAGTATAACAAAACCAAACCAAAACAAGGAGCAAAGAAAAATGTATGTGTAAGTATATGTGTAATATGTTAAATAAAAAATGCACACCTACTGTCATGCCTTGTGTCTAGCTGTCCCCCCAACGCCTCATGCCGTCATAGGTGAGGCTTTTCAGAGGTGGCTGGATCCAGAGTGTGATTCATGCTGCAATGCTAGGATCAAGGGTGCTAGGATTAAGGGTGGGAGTGCTACCTGCCCTAAGAGCCAGTAGCCTGAATAAGATGTAAGGGACAGAAAGAGTTTTGTTGCTGGCTGTTTTTTCACTAAGTTGTCACTTTGCTACCTTCTGCCTATTATGGACGGTCTTCCTCTGCCATGCCTGTGTGCTGTGCCACCAAGGCTTGGAGCCAGCCGATTATGGACTAAAACCTCCACAAACTGTCAGCCAAAACAAGGCTGTCCTCTCTTCACTTGGTGGTGTTGGTTATTTTGTCTCAGCATCAAGGAAAGTAACTAAGACACTTAAGTGTGTATTTTTTCAGGTCCTTTAGGAGGCAGCACAGCCTAGTGGTTTAGTATATGGCCATGACCCATCCAGACTATCTGGGTTTAATTCTGGTTGACCGTTTATTGTGTAACCTTGAGGAAATTACTTAAAATCCTTTTGCCTTCATTTTCTCATCTGTAACTGAGAGTAATAGTATCATGTTTTTGCTATTATTTAAAGGATCTTTGTAAAGCTCTTAGGATAACACTTAGTATGTAAAAAATACTTTATTAACAGTCTGGAAATACAAAAAGCATAAACCTTTAGGAGGACATTATTTTAATAGTGAATACAGACAGCATTCCAAAGGTAGTTTTTAAAGGTTGAAAGTGACCCCACCCCTATACTGGGAATGGAACCCAAAGCCTCCCACGTGCCAGGGAAGCACTCTACCAGTGAGATACACCCTCAATCCTTTTTATTCTTTGAGACAGGGTCTCGCTAAGGGGCCCAGGCTGGCCTCAAACTTGCAGTCTTGCCTCTGCCTCCTGAAGCTGCACCAGGAGTACAAGCTAGTGGTAAAGCATGCACCATCATGCTGAATGAAAGTAGGCTTTTTTTAGTACATTTGTGTTATGTAATGTGTACCTTCTTTGTGTGGAGTTGATACATGTACATAACACATTTTAATTCATACTTTCATCCCCTTTCCCACCCCTCTCTTCCCCCTCTGCCATCTTTTAACCTTTTCCCATTTGAGAAAAATCTCTCTCCCTACTATCTTTAATTTTGTTCTTTACTTATTATTTGGGTTTCTTATACCAGAAATCATCTAGTATGTGTTCATCTAAGCCTGTGTTTCTGATTTATTTCACTTAACATTATGGTCTCAAGGTGCAACCATTTTCCTACAAATGAATCAAGTTTTATCTTTTTATGGATAGTACTCCATTGTGTGCAAATATCACATTTTCTTTATCCATTTATCTCTTGATGGTTATATGGTCTGCTCTCAAGATTTAGCTATTGTGAATTGTGCTGCTATTACTTATCACTGTAATATGATGTCTTTAACTTTTTTTTTTTTTTTTTTTTGGCGGTACTGGGGATTGAACTCAGGACCCTGCGCTTGCTAGGCAGGCGTTTATTCCACTGAGCTATATCCCCAGCGTCTTTAACTTTTGGTAAGATACCTAGAAGAGGAATAGCTGGATTGTATGGAATTTCTAGTTTTAGCACTTTGAGGACTCCCCATACTTGTTTCTACAGTGGTTGTACTTGCTACACTCCCACCAGCAGGGTGGAAGGGTTTCTTTTCCCCACAACCTCTCAGTAGCCATTATTTGATTTCTTGATGGCCC